>JAQGAD010001704.1:0-17557 GCA_034696625.1 Isotomurus palustris | reverse complement strand
CGAAGGGTGTTGTTTAAAGGCTTAAAGGAGTGCGGTGGTGGTATTTACTAAGAAAAAGTAATTCCTGTCTGCCACTGCTACATTACACACACACTGTCAGTCTTCTTTTGGCCTGTGGTGGTGGTGGTGGTAGTGGAGGTAGCTCAATTTCTTAATTTCCGTCACAGATCGAGTCTCTCTCACACCACCCATTTCGACATTCGACTTCGACATTTACATCATCGAGATAATACCAACTGCGTCAAAAGTGGGACACATTGCAGGAGACGGGAGGAATTTATTTATTTTTGGAGAAAGGACGACGAAGGAGTGCTGGTGTTATACGGTGTAAGTACATCAAAAGTGCAGCCTGTTGACTACAAAACTACAGATTAAAAAAATGTACTTCTGCTGTCAGAAGTGTGTATCTTACTTTTAATTGTTAGATAGATTTAATTCTACTTGTCCTTGGGGAAAGTCGGGGATTAAGGTTAAGCGTTTGGAGTAGTTCAAGATGTTGATCTAAAAGAGGAATTGGATTGGGTGGTGGAAGTGAAAGTTTACGAGGTATTTATAGGACGTACATTTGTTTGTGTGCGTGTGTGAGTCAACACACAACCTCCGGTGAAAGTTAGATCTTTGAGATATGAGTAAGCTTTATTTATAACTTATAGGACGGGAAGTCATCGTGTTTGTTGACGGAAGGAATTCAGAATTTACTTAGTACTTAGTACGCATTTTTGGGATTGTTTTTTAAAATTACTATTCGTTCGAGAGAAGGCCTTTCACTTTAAACATAATTGTGTCTCACCTGATACTTTGAATGCAGACATGATTGTGTGAGGGATGAATGGGTGAATCATAAGTTATTTATTGGCAGTTTCGTAGTATGCAGTGCAATTCACAGTTGCGATCCTCTCACACATTCATGACGACCTTCACAGATCAATGTTGTGGGTATATGAGTTGCAGCAATTATTGCTTTGCTGTTTGAGTAGGGGAGGACTTTTAGAGATGACGTGCTCTGTGTAATAATAGTAAATGTAATGCAAAGTGACGGTGGGGTGGAAGTGGAAGATATGTTGTGTCAGGTGTGGTAGTGGTCAGGTGAACCACAATAACAGATAAAACGGAACTAAATAGTACTAGGGGATTTATTTGCATTGTTTGGTTTTGCAGGATTGAAGGCTGTAAACTTGGAGTGGATGTGTTGGAGTTGGAAGTGGTGGCAGCGATTTAAAGTATCGGTAGACAATATACAAGTCGGACGACATGTCGGCGGCAGTAGAAACTTCTGATCAACTGTTTAAAGACGGAAGGTCGAAACTGGGGATGGACGGGGAGGGCAACATAACCTCAGATCTGAATGATGATGAGTTTCGAGATGGGAAGAAGGGATCAAGACCTCCACCTTTAGAGGTAATCATTTTATAGGAAATGAATAATTTAATCTTCAAATATATCAATGAACAATGACATGATTCATCCTTATTTCAGATGGCACAGGTGAATAACAGTAGTGGGGGTCCAAAAACACCGACTCCTGGCCCTTCTACGTCAGGGAGTAGGACTGCTACTGTATACAGAAGTAAATCTGAAAGGGAGAAGAAGATTGGACATCGTAGGGTGACTGAAGGTGGAGATGTGACGTACAAAAAGATTCAGACGTCTCAAATTATGGGATCGATTCAGTTAGGAATCCAACACGCGATAGGAGGACTTGCCTCTAAGCCAGAAAGAGATTTACTTATGCAGGTCAGACATACTTAAAACCTTTTTAGTAACTTAATTTAATATTTAAAATGAATCAATCGTTCATTATGCGATATTTGTGTGGATAGGACTTCATGACTGTCGAACAGACTTATTTCCCCTCTGGAGGATCTAACTCAACACCGGCTCACCATTACATAGATTTTAAGTTTAAAACCCACGCGCCTATTGCATTTCGATATTTTCGTGACCTGTTCGGCATTCAGCCTGATGATTTCCTTGTAAGTTATTGAGCGATTACATTTCGTACTTGCCGTTTAAACAGCACAGTTTGATTGATGGTATTGTGTTTTGCGTGTGTTTAGATGTCCATGTGCAGTGAACCTATGAGGGAATTATCTAATCCTGGAGCTAGTGGGAGTATATTTTACCTTACGACTGATGATGAGTTCATAGTGAAAACAGTGATGCATAAAGAGTGTGAGTTCTTGCAGAAACTACTCCCTGGATATTACATGAATTTAAATCAAAATCCCAGAACTCTACTGCCGAAGTTTTTTGGACTGTTTAATTATATCTGCAATTCCAAGAACATTCGCTTAGTTGTTATGAATAATTTACTACCTTCGTCTGTAAAAATGCACGAGAAGTACGATTTGAAAGGATCAACGTATAAGAGAAAGGTACGTCGTGTTTGCTGTCTTTTAGTGTCACAAATTTAGTGCAATGTATGGTTCTGAAGCACTGAATTCGTAACTTGTCTTCTGACTGCTCGCAGGCATCTAAACAAGAACGACAAAAGGCATATCCAACTTTCAAAGACTTAGATTTCATGGAAAAACACCCCGATGGACTACTACTTGAAGCAGACACATGTAATGCGCTAATAAAAACTATGGAAAGGGACTGTCGAGTTCTTCAGAGTTTTAAAATCATGGACTATTCATTACTTGTCGGAGTTCACAACCTTGATCTAGCTGCAAAAGAGAAAGCAGTTAGTGAATCATTTATTACTATATTCTTTCTTCCTAGTCCCCAAATGTGGTTAAATTATTAAGGAAACATGTTATTCAATTTTTTTCAGGAGCGTCGAGCAAAAATGTCAGAAAGTGATGAAGAAGACGAGGAAGAAACAGAGTTTTCTCCAAGTTCCGGACTAAGTCGTAGTAAATCAATCAATAGACAAAGACTAGTCGCTCATTCTACAGCATTGGAAAGTATTCAGGCGGAGAGTGAGCCAATTGATGCTGAAGATGATGTGCCGTGAGTAGAAAAATTACTCTTGCATGTGCACTTAATGGTACCAAGATTCCACCGCTAATTTGATTGACTTGTCACGCTCTTGTTTGCAGGCCGGGTGGTATTCCAGCTAGGAATTCAAAAGGAGAAAGGTTGCTGCTATTTTTAGGTATCATTGATATTCTACAGAGTTATCGACTCAAGAAGAAGTTAGAGCACACGTTTAAAGCCATGATTCATGACGGGGTGAGTAGTGGTCTCGTTTTATGAGCTAAAACTTCATTATTCTAATTAAATGGCTGTTTCTCATGCATTTTAAATACTAAGCAAGCTCACTATATCTCCCCAACTCCTGTGATTTGTAGGATACTGTATCTGTGCATCGTCCAGGATTCTATGCGGAGCGTTTTATGAATTTCATGACAAAGACGGTGTTTAAAAAGATTCCATCACGTAAGGGCACTATTGTTTCATTGTTGCTAATGTACTTGTAGGATTTTACTGTTCGAACTCTAAAAATCCATGAAATTAATGATGTGCTAAAAGCAATAATGACAATTAGCAGAAAAGTACTTATCGTGGTGTCTCAAACAAGTGCTGTTGTGTGAGTTTCCTTCCTTCCAAGCTATCTTTAAAGCTTTCGAATGCTAAAATTGTCTCTTAAATTCGTACTTTTTGAAGCTGCCACTGAACTGAAATTACTTCACCGTGCCAATAATATTAAGCTTATCACAAAGGTGGTGGGAATTACCTAGCATTAATTAGCTGGACTTACGCAGTGTAGCTGTACTATCGATACTTACTAGTTATAATGTAATCTAATTGATGACTTATTCATTGTTTCTTGTATCTTCCTGCTGCTGTTGACTGTCGTATATAATAACTTCTGTAGTGGATTTGCCAGAGGTCAAAGGAAACCATCGTAAATTCCGTAGCCTGGTCTCAACCTTTATAGGTACTTGAATAAACGACTCACTCCGTAAAACCTGAATTATCCATTAAATGGAAGATGAGTCCCTTTTAACTGTCCTTTAAAACCGATTCTGGAAGCACGGTTTTGTTCAATTTATCATTTAATTAATTATCACTATTATTCGTTTTAATGTAAATATTCAAAATATCACCTCTAATTTTGCATCGTTTTTTGGCAAACATGAGCCTGCGAGTTTACTCGGGTATTTTAACAGTAGGAACTATAATTTATTGTATATATTAATTATGTATACTTGAATTAACCGATTACGTTTGACACGCAAAGCGAATGGACTGCATGATATCCGCGGACTTTTTTATAAATACTTTAGTTAGTTCTAGTTTCTTGAAACTTCAGCCGAGCCTACCTGTTCTTTCGTGATTGAGTTTTATTTGGAATGAGTAATTTTCAGTGTTTCTTGCAGAATGTATTTTTTTTTACTTTTCTTCATGTGTAAATATGTAAACTTCTACAGACCCGTTTATCGTTCAGAGTAAAACGATACTTGTTTGTGTTCTTTTCAATTTGTCTCTTGTTCTCACTTTTTCTGTTTTCACCCTGAATGAATTATTATATCCTAAGTTCCTGAAATTCCTTCGTTATGAAATACCGTTTATTTATTAAGTAACGATTATCTGCCGTTTGTTTTAGCTTTGAAGCATTCCCCATCAAAGAAACGCTCCGGACCTGGAAGAGGGAGACCATCTGGGGATCAGTCGGACAGCCAGGAAGGAGGACTTGTTGGTAAGTTATGATGTTTGTTATTCATGTATTGTAGTTCAGGTATACATGATTTGAGTGATAACTGTCTCCAGTCTTCCCATTCCCAATTGACTCAAATCAAAATCGCTTCATAGTTTGCTTCGTGTAGTTGGGTCATAGTTTGCTAGTAATGAAGCAGATAAAGCTACCAGTCGTTTCATCTCTGCCTCCTACTCTTGGTGTCAGTTGCAGGGGACGTTGTGTAAAAGCAATATTATGGCTATGGGGCTGCTTGGTAATAATTACAGGGAATACTGCTTTGGCCTCAGCGGTTGCTGCCTTCGGTGCTGGCTCTTCTGGAGCTCGTCCTGGGCCATTTGGTGTGGATATAAAAGCGGCTGTCGCTGCTGCGAAAGAGCAACAGCAATCAGAAGGAAAGAGCGTCACAATTGTTTCTGACCGTCCATGCGATGGTGCTCAAGGGGCAGGAACACCAGCTTCTTCAGTGCCATCTTATCCAGCCATATTAAGTGCAGATAGATCACAAAATTCAAGTCGTCAGAAGGTTCCACCTCCTGTGAAACCGCGTACACCCAAGAAACGCAATGGATCTGAAAGTCAGAGTGGAAAAGGTTTGACATGATACAAATCTTGACACATCACTGCACGTGATGACAAACTTTCAGTTGCTGATTCACAAATTCTTATTTGTGTTACTTTTACTTTAAATTTTTATTAATGCTTTTTTGTTGCATGGATAACATTTGTATGCTTCTGCTTATTATACTCGTCAGCTTCTTTAGATCTCATGACGACTAGACGACTAGACGACGTCAGATTTTATGGGACCTTTGATAATCTCAGAAAATGTGATAAAGGTCTCTTGCAGTCAAACTAAGTGACACTTGCTTAGCTCAAAAGAAACGAAGATCTTTTGTTTCTCATGTGCAGCATTTTTTTAAATGAGGAATAGATATGAAATATTTGTTTTGTCTCAGGGTGAAAGAATGAGTTATTTATAAAGTTTCATGTACAAAACTAGTGGGAGTCACTCTGACTGCATTTGCTTTTGATTGCTGAATTAAATGTTGAATTTAATCAATATCGCCTATATGGTTGTTCAACGTTGAACCTTAAGGGTGTACGAGAAAATTTTAAGTTTTGTATGCATGTGATGATTCGAATTATTATTTTTGTATGCAGTCAATTTTGTTAGTTTGACAGTGTATGACTAAAATATTGTGAATTTACAGACGAAGGAGCTCCCTTGCCTGTAAGTACTCCACCGCCTCCGTTTCAAGAAGCAACGCAAGATAGATCAGCTCCAACTCAATATGGTCATATTTTAATGCAAAAGAGCGGAGTCACAAGTACATCGTCTCGCACAACATCGGAGACCGTGAGCATTTCAGAAGTCTTCGTTGAAACACGCAAGGATTACCGTTCAAATTTAAGTGTAGCCTCATCAAGCACTACGTCAGGAGTCAGCTCGGGTCATCGAATGCCTCGATCGCCTCCTACAGGAGTCCATGAAATGAATAGGAATGCGTCTGGTACTCCGACATGGACAGAAGGGACACCGTCTTTTACGGAATCTTCAAGTAGTGGCGACCTGGGTGAGAATTAAAAGTTTAGCTGAATCTCTCATGCAGTATTTAAGATTCGTAAAATATTTAATTGACGCAGGGTGTCCAACAACTCCAGTGAAGCATGACTACAGTAAAGGGAGTGGATCTGGAAGAGGGAGTCGAGGGGCAGTAGAAGAAAATGATAATGAGATGGTATGAATAGCTTGAAAAAAGTTGGACCGTATCGTCACGTTAGTTTAATCATGGTTCATGATGAAGTAAGATGGAGATGGTTCATCGTGCAATATCGTGTGCAACTCACGCATATGATGTTATGCGAGTTTATTGATGGATGCCTTCTTGATTGTTGTTGTGCAACGTATTTATCGCTGGCCTATTTTAATCAAATAGATAACACTCATAAGTACAATAAATACGGTGGCGTGGCGTTTTTAGTGAAAGGTTCTGCTGTTTGTTGGAATATAACGGAAAATTCAATCTTTTCTTGTTTTGTTTAAATCTCTCATTCTATTTTGTCTACTTGTAGAGTTAAATTTGTTGTGAATTAGAAAGTAACTTAATGCTCAGCTTCTTTCCTGCATTTGATTCAAATGTCTAACAACCTAACTGATTATCTGATGTACATGTATCGTATGTGTTTGTCGCTGTTGTCTTCCTGTGCTCGTCACTAAATTATTAACGACTAGTTCTACGTAGTGTTGTAGCAATCTAGAACAAAAATGCTTTAAAATTGTGAAAATTCTCTAATTATCAGAGATCAATAACAATACTACCGATACTTAAAAAACTAATGGTTCATCAACCAAAATAACTTTTCTGGATCTACATATAAAAGTTTCAAAAAGTTTCAAAGATGTGAAAAGATGTTAATATTGTTCATTCGAGTTGAAACAAAAGAGTATACACATTTCTGGTAGTAAAATATGTAGATGAGAATATGACGAGATTACCTGTAAAAATATCATCTCAATAATTAGTTAGCAACTGTTTAATCAAAATATCAACAATCAAATTATATATTGATCCACAGATCCTAACAAAATAGTATTACGTTTACCATGATCCTATCAATAATATGCTCTTGGTGAGATGAATCGTAGGCACGAAAATAATCTTGAGGACTTGACTGCATGAGAGATAATCAATCGGTGGTGGTCGATGGAAAGTGATTCAATCGTATTTGCTATTTAAAATGAATTTCGATTTAATTTACTAATTTTAAGGCGATTCTTTTGGTGTTATTCGCGATTATAACCTAATCCTGGATTATTTCGGTGATGTCATTATCCGTATTTTGTACCGTTGTAACTTGTACATAAAGTAATACTGCATTGCTATTGCTCGCGCATTAATTGTCTTTCGTCTGACTGGTTGGTTTGTCTCCTGTTGATACAATTTACTGTCTTATTCCACAATCAAAAGGCTTTGTACTCTCATAAAATCTGTCACAGTAATCAAAACTTTCATGAGAATCATTCCTCTCTTTCTTACTTTGAAACAGAAGTCAACATATTGATAACTACTTATTAGGTCTTGGGTTATTTGATTTTTGTGTAGACTCGTCTGTGACTCAAACAGAGGCCTTCATTTGTCTTACGGTGTTCGAGTCAAAAATGGTTTTGGCTTTATGGGACTTGGTCTGATCATTGCTTACACAGTTACACACAAAACTAGTGAAACAATAATAATATTACGCGAATGTGTACCAGAATTTTAATATGATATCGCTCTGTTCTCAATCGGTTCCAATTAATGTATAGAAAGCCACAATTAAACCCGTAATAAAATTGGTATCAACATTCTAAGTGTTCCCTTTTCATCATGCGTGCATTCTTTAGTAAGTGGAAGTCTCCAGAGATTACCTATTATTTCTGTAAAAGATGAATACCTTGAAATACGAAGAAAAATTATATCATTCACTAGAAGAATGAGGTGGAAAAAGTGGGAAGTAGACTTAGCAGTTGAAAACAGGTAGAGTAGATTTATAACTAAAAAGATAACCAAACTGTAACAATAATCTTGTAACGTTTAATAATGCAGCAATTGATTTACCTGCGAAAGAAATGTAACTCAAACATAATTAGCGAAACGTAGTTAAAATATGCAACTGTATAAAATGTGTATCATGTTAAATGTTGTTTGTATTATTATCGTTAACAGAACGATAGTTTATTTTACTACGTTGGATCAATGGGAAAAGATAAAGCGAGTAGCAAAGCTGTTGTAAGTAATCGTGTAGAGATGTAAAAAGTTATTTAAGACTTAACTAATTAGTCTCAAGTCGTTGACTTACAAGTGATTGATTCTGATATTTCGTTTATCCTGCGTATTTTTTATTGAGTAATAATTCGGATATTTAATATTAGTGTAAGATTTTAGTTAAGATATAATAATTAATTAATTGTATTGTAGTATGATGCATAAAGCGATGATTTGCGTATTAGATTTGAATAGTCAAAACAGTTACGAAAAGTAATATGTATGATGTCGAAAGTTTTAAAATCTAGACATTAAAAGTCTTCCCTACTAAACAGAAGAAATGAAGGTAAATATATTGACATGAAAGTAACTGCTCATTATCACAACTAAAAAATCGAAGAGCTTATTTGTGTTGTACATGGCACTTTTGTTTTTATTCATGATTTTAAACTTGGTGAAAACCAAGTAAGTTTCTCTTACAAAAAACAGGAATTAAACAGTTTGAAAGTGTAAGCTGTCATTTGAAGTCTTGAATACAAAACTAGAAGCAGTAGTTACGTTTCTTTGAATTCGAAAGTCTAAGGTGAACACGGCAGAGTTATCTTTTACCTCAGAGGAATATCAAAAGGTAACAAATCACACACGCACACTCCTTTGAACTTAAATACTCTTTCGAAGTAATTAATATTACTGGAAGGTTTCCTCAAGAACTATAATTCACGTTTTTCTGCTTTCTTTGGAGCTGCATCCCCATCATCTCCTTTTTGATCTGAAGACCCTGTCGAATCTCCAGGAGAAACTCTTTCATCGAGACACACGGCATCTTCACTTTTCTTTAATACAATTCCTCTGCATAGAAAGTCCTCTAAAGGTAACTGCTCCCCTTCATTGTACCAGTCCTCTATCTCGGATTCATACTTCTCCAGGAAGTTCTCGCACTTAGACTTCAAATCAGTTATCTCTGCAGAAGGTTTGTCCCACATCTCATGAGGTATCCCCAAATCTACTTTCACGCCTTTTGCTCTGAAATTCAATTAGTATTTATCTGAAGACGCATAGATTGCTGATTTCCGCTTAGTTTATTTAAATCATTTGTAAGTAGCCAATTGTAGCATGAAAGCTTCAACTTACACAAGTCCGTGAAGCGTTTTGAAAGTTTGACTCTGTCCCTTGGCGAATCTCGTACTGTCCTTTCTCTCCTTATGAACATTGTACGATAAAATACCTTCGCACGCTGTTTCCAGCGATTCAATCAGTCTCACTTGACTTCGCTTATATTCTTTCTTCTTCACATCTTTCGTTGCATCTAAATGATATGAAGTCTGAAGGATCTCTCTATTCTTTCCTGTCTCTGTTAGTGCCGCATCCAACTCCGCTACTGAATATTTGCAAACTGTAAAATAAATATTAATTTAAAATCTTGAGCCTAAAGTGGTACGGTATCAAATCCCGATAGTCAGGATAACTTTTCGCAAATAATTGAACAGATTCACACACTAAATACTTCGTTGAATGACTTACTTTCACAAGGAGAAGCATACTTCACTCCATACTCTTCGAATTCGAAATCTTCTTTTTTTGACAGAACAATACTGGGATTAATTAAAACTAATACTGATAGTACACTAGATGCCGCAGCCCTGTTGAACCAACGCTTGGACATTTTAAAGTAGTTAATTATAGGAGGAATGAAACGAGGACGATATATTTAAAAAAATCAAACCGGCTTCCAATAAATAGATTTATTTTTGACAATAAGATTTAATAATATTATTCCAGTTGCTTTCCATGTAAATACTCTGGGATTCACAGCTTTCCGACTCGTCCCTCGGTAGAAGCATATGAGCCAGTATGAGTAGGCCACACTAAAATGATCTCTCCTTTTAGTTCATGCTAACGAAAGCAAAGCTGAGTTGGGCATCGTTCATTTGTTAGTATTCAATTCTCGTGCTTTCTCCATCCCAAAAGTTCCTCTGCAATCTTCTAGCATGATCTGATTTTCTTATTACAACTATTAAAATAACTAACTTGTCAGTCCATGGTTAGGGTTCGTTTTTGAATATGTTGACCTGCATCAATCTTCATGATTGTGGTTGGTTAGATGCGACCAAAGACATTAAAGCATATTAGATACACGGGATACACGTTACATTGAAATTTTTACCTGTAAATTATTAGGAACACTTTCAATCTTAATTCTTTACGTTAAACAATACTTAAACAAAATAGACTGTTAGAGTTGGCCTTATAAGATGAATTTGTATGCAGTTTTGTGCAAGTAACTTAAACCATTAAACAATGCTTTGCGTATTGTGTTTATTATTGGGATCACCTTTGGAATTCAATGAATAGATTTGGGATTTATTGAGATACGAAATAACTAATCCAATAAATTATATTTCAAACAAGAGCGTGTCCCAACCCATCATCCGTTAAAGAAGACCCGTCGATCAGAATTAACAGACTTACAACTGAGTATTTCATAATACATTTTATACTAATTAATACTATTACCACTATTACGTATTACCGGTATTTTTGGTGGTCTACTTACATACATTCGCAATTTACATACATTGATACATTATAACCATATCTCACATAGCAAAACTTGTACACTGCGTGGACAGTAAACTAAGCTAAACGCCCTTGCTTGCTCTAAACATAAGATAAGGTGGTGACAATTATGACACAAACTAGGCTTTCCTCCCAATAAAGCTATGAATTTAAAATATCATCGGGTTTTTTGAACAATAGTCATTTCATGATTGATTTCTACGAAAACTATTTCACAAAGTAGCACTAATATATATTTATTTCCCGCAATAAGATCTACTGAATTTGAGTAGTACTTTTCGAATCTAAGTCAGTGTAGTAAGATGAAGTGGTTGTCAATGCTGGTGAGTATCCTGGTGGCTGAAGTCTCTGAAGCGTCTCACAACTTCCAGGCAGATCTCTCAGTTCCAAATAGCAATTTTCGGGAGTTGGAATTGGGGGTCGAGGTCTCCTCCAAACATCTCTAAAAGATCAAAATAAACATCCCGTTTAAAATGTGTCTGTCAAAACTTCCATTCCCTGCAATGGAACTTACGGAGCCCCTGTACTCAACTCAGCGTAGATGTTGTTTGGATATTCCTTGTCGCTGTAAGGTCCTTCGCAGTAAGTGTTCGTCACAGGAGTGGAATTCGTGGACCTGGATGGAGGCAATGGAAGCGATTGCTCGTTACACTTTCTCTCCAAATGTCTCATCGTGTCTGTTCCACTTTGAAACTTTCGGTTGTTCTTTAATCTGTACCATGAAAACCGCAAATGAAACATTAGACTCACTAGCCCTTTTACGAAGCTCCTTATTTGTAGCAAAAGTTACCTCCGAATTCTGAGTATAACTGCCATAATTCCAGCCCCGCACAGCGCAGAGATAACCGCCACTATAGCGAGGACAAGAGTGAAATTCCCTTCTGCAACTTGACCTGCAGAGGATGTTGAGGAATCTCCCCATCTCGAACATAAATCACAAGTCTCCTCATTCACAAACGAGTTAGCTACTCCATTTCCAGTTAAATTCTCTAAATTAAGTTCTTTCAACAGAAAACTTGGAAGAGGTGGGGGTGGGGGAAAGTCTGGAAGACTTAAGCTGACCGTATAACAATGAGAATTCTGCGAACATCCCATTTTGTATATTTGTATCTAATCTTTCCGTATTTCAACGGAAAATAAATTAAACTGGACAATTCTTGTTAACTCATTCACTTGGATTTTATAAAGGTATCAATCAAACAATCAGGATTAAAAAGCTTAATTAATAATTTGATTAAAATCTCTGGGTGGATGAACACACAATATTGGGTAAAAGTGGGTGGGAAGGCAGGTTGGAAGTGGACACTTGAGATGTCGATTTACGCTGTGCATTCAATTGCATTTTACTGTGTGTATGTGTATTTCTTCAACCACCTTCTTATTCTTAAGACACCTTAAAGAAGGAGAGGGATGAAACTACCCTGAAAAAATGCATACCTGAAACTCAGGTATAACGAGAAATTCACAAGGGAACTTCTCTGTGATGTAACGCGTATCTATATCTTCATCAGTCCGTCTAAATACATATTACTAAGTTTTAGTGCTCGAAATTCCTGTAAACGGATTTCTCGTCATCATATTTGTTTCTTAATTAAGCAAAAATTAATAGTAATAAATAATGTCTGCATTTCTTTCTTAACGACACATCCATCATCTGGGAGATTTCCCTTGTCCCTGAGGAGAAACTGGTGTCTGTATGTAAATAAAAAAGAAGGTGGTGGTGGTTTCACCTGAAGGCTTGATCTCCTAAGTCCAATTGTTCGTGTTATTCCTTCACCTGTCGTGTTTATTTGGTCTTTTTGGCCATCTCTTCTGAATGTCTACTACTCCATGTGGTTCTTCTCGACCATTCAAACTGTACATAACAATGCTTCACTCCTCATAGTCCTCGTGCATTCACTGCACAGACGATGCTACGTAAGCAATGATGATGATGATTGTATCTCTTATTTATAAAGGAAGCTTCTTCAGACTTGAAACTACCGAGCACTTTCCATAAGAGTCTCGTGTTCTTGTGGTTTTCGATAAGTAAAATGATCCATCCGTACGTGTTCGTCTGATGCTCTCCATCTCGTCATCCTATGCATCTTCATCACCTTTTAATCCACACGGGTTTTGATGGTTTAGTGGTTGCACAAAAGCATTTTGGACATTTAGTTCTCATGCGGATGAACAATGAATTGGCTACCTGTAGTCTCCTGGCTGCTTTCATTCTTAATCTCTATCTAATCTGGGGATGCGATCTGAAGTCACAGAAGCTCCGAGGTATTCAGTATTCACTCACATAATATTGCATATATCCGTCTAGTTGCACCGCTGAGGTGTTGTTACTCTTGGGTTAACAAACGAGAAAAATGCTCCAAACAAAGGAAACGAGGATAATGAAGGCAAAAAGGAAGGTTCATTAGGATTTTGTAAAAATGTTGTCCATTTTTTCCTCCAACTCTGAGCAATTCTTATTTACTCTTCACTAAAACTTGCATACTTTTGGATTCATTTCCACCAAAAGCCCTAAGGAATGCCCGGTTTATCACATTCCTCCATCAGATTCATTATTCGCATTAAGATAATAAATTAAGAAGGCATTTTATACTCTTTTGCTACGCATGCTAATTCACAGCTCAGCTTGTTTTATCCTCGTCAGCTTTACAAGTCTCTAATGCTCCATCGCAGACTTTTTAAACTTTTATGCACGCAAATGGGCAAATGCTAAATACTAAATCCCCGCTACACACAAACACATTTCCGCCTTATCAAAAAGGACCACATTCTAAACATTATGAAATTCATTACAAACAATCAACGCTAATTTGACAGGTTAACATTTTATTTACTCTCTTTTTCTTCCTCTCCTCCGCGATTAATCTCAACTTTCTTAAGAACATGTACACTAAAAACTAAAGACTAAAGACACACACCACAATTCCCTATCTACCGTTAATTATACAGATTAATTACACACACGTACACAAAACAAACAGTATAACAAATCTTCTTTTTAATACTCTAGATGCAGCTATATTAGCATTAGTAGTTGTATTATGGTTGGGTGTTGTACAAATAAAAAAAAAGTTAGGCAGGTAGAGTCTCAAGTACGATGGCATTTCCACCCTCAACTGTATAAAAACGTGGAGATATTAAAATACGAATAACAAGTCCGAGGAAAAGAGTTAAACTTCTTAATTATTACAGTTCGCAGTATTATTCACAATTAGTACAATTTGTTAGTAGACTAGTTAAGTGATTTTCATTTAAAATGATCTCCGTTTCAACAAGAATTGCGATTGAGCCAGAGTCCCAGTAAAATTCCAAAAGGGATGACGACGAGGAGACTTGCAGAAGTTGTTGGATGGCCACTGCTGACGCTGACAAATTCTGCTTGCAGCGAAGTGTCTCGCTTAAGTTGAGCTTCGTTATTTCTAACTTGTCTTGAAGGACTCAAGACTGCAGCCATCTGTTCAGGGTCGTTAGGGTCTTCGTCTCGAATTTGAAGGAATATTGTCATCTGAGCCTCATAAAGACCGTGCAGTCTGTCCATTTCAATGCTTCGTCTCCTTCTACCATATCCAATTTGGCCGTTACGGCAATCCGACTGTGTGAAACAAGTACAAATATGGTTAAGCTCTTAAGACTCGCAATAAAAGAACAGAGGATAATTTATCAAGATATACACACACAAGACCACTAGAAATGACCAAAACGATCAATTCTACTGATTCTGCTTGGTATGAAAATACTTACAGGCTGACAAATTCCCAAGCACACATTGACCGTTCCTCTAAACAGGACGAAATTGGACTCGGGGAATTTAAAGGCTCTGAATTTGGCTGAGAGTAAATCACCATCTCTTGTCACGAAGTTCTCAAATAGGTACGGATCAACGGAACACCTGTAAATCAACCGTAGCACCCAAAATCAACGTGGTTTTGACACATATCATTAAAATCACTCGAATGAAACGATGAACCACTTTTCGCTTTTTTCCTCAAGCTGGTTTTGCATACGTTTCAAAGTTTTTGTAAAAAATGTCTCACCCGTTGGTCAAAATCACTTCTGTCTGGTCGCTATTATCCGTCACATACAATTGGGACACGATGATTCCGTAAAGTGGAGAGCTTCTGGGATCCAAACTAACTTCCATCGTAAGCGGAGATCCCGGTGACACCAACAGTTCATTTCCAATAATTCTTCCGTCTTGTTTTACAACCATTCCTAAAATTGGTTCAGCAGTCCGATTGGTGATGTCTCCAACATACCTGGCACTGTTTTAAGGTAAACGAACCCCGTCATTAGAAAAACAATGCGATTCTTATAGTTGAGAAGGATTATTATATCTAAATCCAATTACTCTTGTTCTACGAATCCAGCAGGAAGAACATCACGCCTTCGTCTCATAGTTGCATTGATAAAATTGCTTCCCACGGGATGTGGAAGGACACCTTCTTGGGAACATTTGACCATGATTTCCTGGTCCTGGCCTCCAGCAACAACCACAATCCTGTTGTAGAATGTTTTTGAACCCTGTAAGGCAGTACGAGCAGTTAGTAATATTATCAACATAATTTAGATCCGCAACAACTGTATCCTAAGTAGACCACAAGCGAGATATTATTCATAAAGCAGCATTGCTAATCTCTCTCCTCTAATTTTTATAGAAATATCCCTCTGTGTGTATTATGCAGATCCAATTCATTCAATGAATAAACCGTGCTAACAAGCCTAGTGGGGTGTGGGATGAGGTATCATGTCATCATTACCGAAATTGAGTAAATTATGACCAACCCGATGCTAAAGATCTTTTGTCCTCTTTTAATGATCAACTGGTCGTCTCTCATTATCCTTCCTTTCTTACACATAAAGCGAGTACAATAAAAGTGTATTCTTTTTTACGTATCTCAAACGGTTCATTTTTTAGTATGTGCATAAAACCCGACCGCCTATCTATTATTCTTGTATTATCCTCTCATCATCATCTTAACTGCTTAGTAATAATAGGAAGTGTGCAATTCTGTTGCAATTCTGTGCTAGTGAACCAAACCATCTTACAAAAGTCTCATCACGCTACTGTGTAACAATCGTAGAATGTGTCTGTCCCTTTCCTTTCCACTCGCAGACAAGAAGAAATGGCAATTTTTCTCTCGTATTAATCTAACGCAGTAAGTAAACTACCCTCCTACAACTTTCCCTGCACGGCTGATTGACTTAAACCCGAGCCAAAGCATCAATAGCAACCGTCCTCTGCCTAACTCTATAACTATGAATTGAAACTCTCTATCTATTCTTCTGCATGACTGACAGAGTAAGTTTTATGAAAATTAAAATCAGTTAAAATTACTGCTACGCAGTCCCATTATCCTATTTCATTTAAACTTTAGAGAGCTCCTGCTTCACTGAGAAAAGCACTTAAAGACTTACTTCCATGAGAAATTAGAATATCTACTCTTTGGGAAGTCTCTCTCTCTCCACCAAACTCATGAGTATAACACGAGTGCCTCTTACATTTATTGTGCTGTACAGTTTTCAAATTGTTTCGGTCGGGATGTTTTGGGTCGTCCTTTAAAAACGGTTGATAGCACTTCGCATTATATGACACAGCCCTCTCGTTCATCGTTTTAAAAGATGACGAGAGACTCCAACGCTTAAATGCCTGTACCATTCATTCACCACAAAAGATTGACTGTTGCGTCATCTCATTCAATGTGTTCATTCTCATTCTCATCATCTCTACGAATATTTCCAATTAGACGGGAGAATAGCTCGGGTGGTAAATGATATCTTAATGAGTGGTTCTTTTTAAGTGTAGAGGAGGTGGATCGTGAGTTTATTTCTCAGTGGTGGTTGTTTCTTGGTTGGTTGGTGTGAATGAGACGAAACCTCGAGACTCGAGTGGGTTTACATTTATGATACATGCGGGCATCAAATTACTTTTTCAGGATGAAGGCATATATGGGCTATGGGAGACACACGAATTTCCCATACGAAAAGATCTCATGCCAGGAACAACACAGACCTAATTTTGAGGAAACGATTAAGCACATTAAGAGGAGATAGGGAGACTTGTGTGAGGAGCATATCCGATGAAAAAATAATTTTCGTGTCTCATTCGTAACATGAAGACCTCTTGAGAGACTTTGAGACTTGACTCAGTCTAAAGAAATTATCTTTGCATGTACGGAAAGACTAACTGTGAAATGTAAGGTGTTTTGTTGACTTTTTCCTACACACTCACACGTACATACACATCACCTTTCAAGGTCTGTGTCGTCCATCGCCCTTTAAAAAGTTCATTCAAGGAGATAAGATGCAGTAGGAGAATTTAAAAGACGGATATGAACGCAAAAATTGGCTCATTATCGTAAGCAGTAAGGGAGACACAGTAAACTATTAACTTATTCTGAAGGTTATCGCTTACTCATGAGGGAAAGAAAGAGAGATATGCATGTGCAAGGAAACTCCGGGGTTAAGTCAACTGTTCTTTTGTTTGTTATTAAGATAATGACTGTGTGGTACATTGATATTTGCACACTGCATGACAGAATGAACTATGAGCTCGGGCTAATTGCTCAATTAGTGGGTGTGGGATGGG
>JAQGAD010001703.1:0-17568 GCA_034696625.1 Isotomurus palustris | reverse complement strand
AAACAAAGGTGAGCAAAAAAGACGAGACTTGAGTGGACGAGGTTTTCCCTCGTTTCCCGCTCACGTGACTTTTTCAAAACTTTATCGGAAATGCATGCATTTTTGAATGAAGTTTCGAATTCGAATTTATAATGAGTTTTGTGAAGGCGATGAGTAGTATGTTGGGTCGTACGTTGAAAGACCTTTTAGTCGAGTTTAAATTTAAATTGCTACGACGATTTATTGTCTCTACTCGGATACTTTAGTATGTGTGAGGCATGTGTGAGGCCAAGCCAACCGGCCGTTACAATGATATAGTAGCCATATTGTCTTTCAAGTATCATGGATTTATTGTAATGCATCATACTGAATAATTATGTTATAGAGCTGACATTATTTTAAACCCTCTTAGGTGTTGGGGTTTAAATCTGTACTACAAATAGACGCTAACATAAAACATCAGGAAAGGGACAAGACTACAAGGTAACAATCCACTGAGGACAGGTGTTGAAGAACTAGGACAAACGGTACTCATCTAAATCTAGCAGTCAAATAATTAATTTATCAATGGAGAAACTAAAAATAAGTAAAGTTTATAGTAACGTAGTATTCTACAATATATAGTAGGTTATGCAAGTTATATTTCGTTGCTGCACTGGTTTCTAGTCGTCTAGAAAGTTAATTTATAATAAGGATGCGCTTATGTTTAAGTACACAACTATTAATAAGGGAATACAGTAGAGCTTATGTCTTCTATGTGAACGTATGACATAATATAAGGAACAGTTGAATCCCACATGCAATGAAAAGCGTGGTGAACTGTGTCGATATATCTGTCCATAGGTTCAGGCCATTTACCAACGAAAAAGATACAAAAGATGAACAACACAGTTAAAAAAATAATGATTCTGAAAAATGCATTCAAAATTGAATTTAATCTTGATGATGACTCCATAGAAGCACTGTCAGTCTTGATGGTTCCTTTCTTGATCATGTGGGAACACTCTTTCGAAGTATCTTTTCGTTTTCCAAGCTGCGATGATTGTAAAGACGAAGATTTTGTTTCACAATCCATTTCTTCGTCATCAGAGAAGACGTCCTCGTTGGAGCTTCTTTGCCTGCTAAGATTGTCACTACTCACTGACTGACAAGGCGTCACTGATCGCCTTGAACAGCAGCAGTGACAGTGACCAGAAGATCCGTGAGAATGTCCATTTCTCATTTGGCATTTTGTGGGATCACTAAGATTCCACCCCTCAATTGAAGAATTAGTTGTACCTCCCGATACGAATCCTGATGAGGTTTGGCTGTTTGATGGAGATGGATTGTACAAGTTCCTTATGCCGACTCCGTGGTACATCGATGCTGCTGAGTAGCCATACCCTAACCCCATCCCATTATACGGTCTGCAATGGATGCTGGAGAAGTTCAGCATCTGGTAATGATGACTATTGACGGACGTTAACTTCGGAGGAGACAAAATAGGTTTTCGTCCATTGCAACCACCGAAGACACTTGCCATTGAAGAACTACGATACAGTCCATCTGGGCTAGTTCCAGAGTAAATATTGTACGATTGTGGAATTCCCATCGGCGAATGGGACAAAAGCGGAGGACTTGTGGGTCTCTGAAGTGATGAACCGTTCACTTCAGAACAGCAACAAGATGGAGCGTACGATTGGGGACCATATCCTACGCAAGATAATGCGACAATCCAAAGTACAAATACTGATATTAGTACTAATTCTTTAATTGTTAAAATTATTACTATTACTACTTCTCTTTATTCTCTTACCACCACTATGCGCCACCAAAGGATAGTCAGGCCATAAAACCGCTCGACCATGCATCGCCTCCTGAGCTGCGTAACTTGAATTAGAATTCGGAGACGAACAGGAACTCTCAATAGAACTCATCCTCTGCTTGGGACTTGGAGTTGGTGCCGGTGTAGGACGTCCAAACACCAAACTGTAGCAGCTATTGTCCTGTCCTTCTTTATGACTCTCCTCGAAGGGATGAACAACAGGTGGATGACCGTTCAATTTGGCCTTTCCTCTCACCCGTTTAGGATCCTCTTTCATAGCACCTTTTCCAGACTTCCGAACTTCCGGGCTAATTTTAAGCCCCATGAGCCGGTAGTTTGTGTCGTCGTCTTCCTCGTCAGCCTCTGAGTCCGAAAACACTGAATTCACATCCCCAACAGGTAACTTCTGTATCAAAACAAATACAACTCAATGTTATTAACCTTAAAAGTAAAGAATAATAAAATACATCAAATAATAGATTGAAAGTTGTGTTTTTGATTACCATTTTGATATCACGTTTCTGATCCAGGAAAGTTGCAAACTACCACGCAGACTGTCTAATAAACTAAATATAAATGGAATATCGGAGATGAGATAAGCGTACCTCGTGTACTCAAATCAAAACTCAAAAGATCTCCAGTTATCTCCAGTTAACAAAAGATAGTCAGTTAATGTTGAAGATGAATGTATGAATGAACACAATGCAGCCGTGGTGGTGGGTAAAGAACGAAAGGAATGATGATGGAGGTCTCTCCTTCGTCAGCTACTTCTAAAAAACTGAAGCCCGCCGCCGCCTCTGCAGTCTCAACTTCTTCACACGAGCTCCAACCTCGATGTCCATGTCCTCCAGTATTCATGTGACCTCACCGACCTCACTCTTATTTTCTAAAATTAAATAAATTGCCATCAAATTATAATTTTTCAAGCATGCCGTCTCTTTATTGTCATCTGAAGTAACTTAATACAAGAAAATTATAGTCTGGAGTTGTAGTGATTTGTTAGTTAAGTTGTATGTAATAAATATTCGTAACACTTGACTCTTCCTCGAATTCATGTGTTCAACGGCTTTAACGATGAGGTTGAGGGTTGAGTTATCCAAATAAAACTGTAACATAATAATTAATATTATTACAAATTGCAAGCAAGAAACAACAGATTAATTTGATATCACTAAGACTTAAGGATATACTATTAGTATACAGTGTACGGTTCAATACATGGTCGACCTGGCAAATCTGGCTAAGTATCTATATTGTCTATGATATTTTCATTTTCATAATTAAATCATTAAATGCTATTGATAAACGATAATCATGTCGGATGTCGGATTGCAAATACACGAATTTCGAGTCGTTACTTCATTTAAAACATTAAAACCGTTGACAATATTATAACAATTTTAATTGAAGAATAGAATATAACAAGATGTGTCAGTTTAGAGATAGATTAATGAGACTTTCGCGTCACCCAACTTCTTAGTGAATAGCTTCTTGGTGGAGCGACGTTTCTGCCTTGGTTTAACATTTTCTGTAGTTTCTCTGCTAACTTTTTGTCTGCTTCCATTTGCTTTGCACGTTCTTGGATTCGTTTGAATTCTTTTTCTTGTTCATCTTCCACTAGGCGCTTGCTGATTTTACGCACAGGCGTGACCGCTTGAATGTCTAAAACAGATTCTTCTAAAATCAGGGACAAACTGGCTTCATCTAAATCTAGATCTTCATTTTCGTGATATGAAACGGGCTCTTCTTTAACGGATGTCTGAGTATGGGGCTTGGTGATTTCTTGGTCATTTTTCATCTTGAATACAATATTATTCGTATCTTCATTTGCGAATTCGCGTTTAGTTTCTTGCTTAATAATGACATTATTAATCATAGTCTTCGATGAACCCGGAACAGAGGTGTCTACCAAATCCACAGGTTCTTTTTTAATTATCACAGAAGGATTGCTTACTTTAGGGGCAGTTGAGTTATAATCTAAGGCACGAGGTAAGGTCGAGGTATGAGATACACAGCGGAGTCCTTCCGGTGAAATAACTGGGGCTTCAATGCTGGAATTTGTCGTCGTTGGAATTGAAAGAAAATGAACTAGTTGAGGAATAGGAGGAGTGATCGGAATGTTCGGATGTTTGTTCACTTGCTGTTCTGGTGAAGATGATCCTCTACCAGAGTCATTCGAGTTGCGTTTTCCTTCCAACAACGAAATTTTACCAGGAGATTTAGATTGAGTTCCATCTGCGACCTCAGAACACGATACACTGTGTTGGGAGTCAGGCACTAGAATTATCCTTGCTGGCAGTGACTTTACAATTGGTGGATCAGCCAAATACGATCCGTCAGGTAGTCTTTTTGGAGGAGTTTTGGGAGCACTTCGAATCGGACGAAAATGCGTATTAACCTCACAGTCAATGGAGTTGGGGGTCGGAATATCCCTTTCATTCTCAGCATCTGATGATGTACTGACTTGTACAGTTTTCATGTTTTTCAGTCGATCTTGTCTAACAGGCGAACTGTAGACTATTGCTTGACGCGGAATCATTAAGCGGGATGAGCTAGGTGAGAACGCAGATCCGTAAAACTCGTTTTTTTGTGCCTCTGGGTGCTCAATGAATACTGAGAGACACTTGTCTGTTTCTGTCTTTAGACTGATTTGTTGCCCTGAGTCAAACGAAGGATTCGACGATGACGACGACTGAGAGAAATGTCCTGATGAGTTGGTAGAAACCGGAGACAAATATGCCAGGATTGAATTTTCTGCTCGATTTGGTTGTTCAGTTTTGCACTGGATATCTTTTAATGTCTTGCTTCGAGTTCCACGGGCAGATCCAAAAGTTTGGCTTATGCTAGTTCTGTTACTATTGCTTTTCGATTTCTTTTCAGAGTGGGAGGATAGTGACGAGGTTGAAGGCCGCTTTTTAGGAGTCTGCAGATTATTCAGGCAAGTGGAGTTTCCTGAAAGAGGTTTTACTTGAGACTGCGAGCTGTTGACCCATCCTTCAAGTCGACTAGAACTGGCACTCTTATTAGTATTAGGCGGTGTTTGAGAAGGCATGGCGAACAATTTTCTACTCGCATTTATTTCTGCCAATCTTCTAGCTTTGAAGTCTTCTTCTAATTGCTGTGCTAATTTTTTTGCTATTTCTAAATCTGTCTCTATAGTGGATGGATCTACGGGCTGTGGAACTTCTCCTGCATCCTGAAGCTGTTTGATAAGTTCAGAACTAGCAATTTCCTCTTGACGACGTTCGTTTTCGATATCATCTTGGTGTTGCTTCACCATTGCCTCTAGTTCTCGCTTGATATCACCTTTCGAAGTACTCATAACTCCATCAATTACTCCATTTCTAATAGAACTCAGTTCTTCTTCAGTATCTTCGTCATTAACTACATAGCTATTATTTGACTCTTCTCTATCTGCCAAAGATATCAAATCCAATGGCTCCAGCGCTTGTGAATCTTGGCCACACAGTCTTGTATCGACTAGTTTAGGAAACTGAAAAAATAGTTCAAAGTAAAACCACTTCTTGCGAAACCCAACCGTCCAAACTACTCCACCAAATTATGAAATAATTGCCACCAACCTCTAATTGAATCCTATTCCACAATTTAGCATCAATCAACTTGTCATCTTTATTCGCTTTCCTGCTCCACACAGACAACCTCATTCTGCAGCACGGACACTGAAGTGAAGTCTCCTCCACATGCTTCTTAAAACACTCTAAGCATAAAGCATGTCTACACGGCATCGTCACAGGCTGAATCAAAATCGACCAACAAATGGGACACTGCACTTCGTCCCTCTTCAAGGCCCCTTCCTTCTCCCACAACTAGAAACACCAAACATGAACCGTTAATTGTCTCACCCACACAAATAAATACTCACTAAACAGTAGTAAACTCACGGGAGGAAGCAGCTGAGCCCCTCTTCCCCCCAAGGACTTCGTCTTTCTAGACATCGCAGATTCGATATACCTCCACTTCCCTTGCGTGGGCTCCCCAGCAGCAGCGTTACGTAATGTCAGTAATTAACACAAGTCACGCCCTACTGAAAAACAATAGATCAATAAGTAGAAGCATTAAATTCACAATTCACAATGTAAACACACTTCATAACACGTTAATACACATGTCATGCAACGATGCAACATTCATTCAATAAAAATACAAACAATGGCAGTACTATAGTAAAAGAAGGAATGACTACCTCTTTATTGTCCAGAAGCATCTCCTGTTCAAGTTCCCTGGAAACTTGCTGGAAACTTGCTCCTGTTCAGACACGAAGTATCTGAAGTGGGTGACCCCCACCCAGCGTTCGATAAGCGACGATGATGAGCGAAAGAAGATAAGTGAGCAATAATTTATTATGATGTAATTGCGGAAAGGGAGGAGGAGAGTAGTCGACTGCGGTAAACTCGAGTGGCGTTGATTGTTTGGTGGCCTCGACGGTTTCCCTCGTCAGCTGAGCTTCAACATTCTTCGGGGCTACGTGCGCTAGTTAATGTGAGACACATGAATCAACGGTACTAGAGACGCGTTGCTTTAATACTTCCTTTTCCAAGTGATTACAGGTCAGAGGCAGAGGTCACAAATGTGTATCAATGATACAGTTGCAATCTTCAAGCAGGTAAAAAGGCTAATTCAGGAATCGCAATGAGAGAGGAAATGTGCACGTTTCTTTGCAGTTGTCAAGGACAGAATCTTCATTAAAAGATAATGGCTTGATGTGTGCAGGCATGCATTTCTTTAAAAGCCTCTAGAAGTAGATTGTCGAAGATATTAACATAGGGATTTTAGGTGAGAAAGATCACAATTCGAAATGACGGATGGGGGACGTCCAGGATCCATGTCTGCTTATGCAAGGGCAAAGCGGAGTTGCTTTGTTGTACCGGATGGTCCTGGCCCGACTGATTATGACTTGAAGAATACTGGAATCTCAGCTAAAAATGGTAACATAAGAATGGAGGACTGCATTTTTAGAACAACAAAGATGATTATGAGATTTAAATGCATTGGTTTGAATTGAACAGAAACTGTTGCACCGTTTGATACAAGTGCAGTGAGATCATACAAATATGAAACTCCTGGCAGTGGACCTATTTATTTTCCGTTTAAAAGGGACCTTTGGCAGCATGTAAAACAAAATTATTTGAATTTCTAAATAAAACCCAATAACTTTCTCTGGGGATTGTTGCTTTAACTTTTTTATGCATCTTCTGTGATTGAAGGGAAGTCCTTTGTTCCGGTGGAGAAGTCGATTTCCTCCAGACAAAGCTGATTTCAATTGTAATGGCCCGGAATGGGGAAGAATTCCTGATCCTTGGGCTGTGATGACTCAACATATCAAAGACATGGACGCCAAGAGACCTCGAGTACCCTTTGAAAAGTTTGTGTCCAATTGCATCCCAAGCGTTTACCATCCTAGAGATGTCCGGTGTTTCGTTGGGGGAATTGATGGTAAACCACGAATAATTAGTTATCAGTGGGATGTAATGGGACGCTACATGCTTTTAACTTTAACTCAATCAGGACGGATGTACCCTTGGAGCATGGAACGAAGTCATAGGATTCCTGGACCAATATATGACACTTACAAGGTATTTACTTTTGCTAAGCTCGTATTATGAAAGACTTTTGGGGTTTTTATTCTTTTTATCGTCTTTGTAAATCAATAATGAAGCGAAATTCAAGTGATTACCATCTCGTGTTATAAGGTGTACACCAGTGCGTCGAAAATCACCCCTTCCATTGACTTCGGATCTATGGCCGCAAGAAAGGAAACGGATCCATTTCCTCCAGTTGCTGGCTTTGGCCCTGCAGACTTTGTCATTCAAAACCCCAACACCCGATGTGGAGGTGCTTTCCTAGGCAAAAGTACAACAGATCCTAACTCAAGTGCTCCAAGACTTTTCGGCATAATAGAGAAACAAATTAAACAACAGGTGCAGATAAGCAAAGCTATACAAATCAAATTAAATCAAATCTAACGTCTTCTTATTGTAACGTACTATCCTCGTTTTGCTATTCCTCTAGCATATTCCATGTGCTTCTGGGATCTTGGTTCCATCTTCGTTCGAATGGTATTCTCCAAAGGCTGTGTCTGCTCCTTTCAAGTCGGAGACTCCAGTTAGCCAACCACGTTACTACTGAATTGATAGTTTCATGATGAATGTACATACGGTTGTGAATATTTTAATTTCAGCAAGGACTTCCTAAACCCCAGGAAGGACCAAGTCCAGCAGATTATTTCCAGCAAAAAGTTGATGAAACTAATGTACACACACACATTGAACCTGGAGTTATCACATTCCCCCCAGAGAAAGCTCCGTTTGACGTATCCGAAGAAAGATTCCAGAATACGGAATCGACTGAGCAGGAATCCCGACCTTCTCCAAATGCCTACATGATTCTTGGCTTCACAGATGAGATGCAAAGAGATGTAATTAAACACGCCGCAGCTATTCCAAATCCGAAATTGGGATTTCTAACATCAGCTTGTGCCCGACCATGTCCAAAACTGCGAAATAACGGGGAAGAAATTGTGATTGGATGTAAGTCAGAACTCCCTAGGAAATGGAAAAACATGAGACCAAAACGAGGAATTACTTATTCATATTTTGGTCCTCCTCCGAAGTATTCTGTAAGCTATTTCATTGACTAATCATTCATTTTATAACTGTGTCGTATGTGCGACAATTTTATGTGCAAATTTTTTATTCTCAAGGATTCGCCTGGGCCGATTTATGACACTTGTCCAGGATCCGCAGCAGTGAAATCTCATAAATCTTGGTTGGATCCGAGATGCTCTTCTCGCACGGGTTTCCTTAACTCAGGAGTGTCCAGAATAACTCAGTGCTACACTATTGACAAGGACGTCCCTGGACCCGGACTTTATTACTCCCACCTTCCGTGCTGCAGGACAGAGCGAGTTGGAAAGAAAGCTACACATGGTCCCAGGTTTATTGACAAGTTTGGCGAAGGTCCTGGTCCAGTACACAAGGTAAAAAAGTTTATAGGAGACATCAAATCCACTAATACGACCGAGAGACATATATTATTGTCTTTTTACTATAAAAAAATACTCTCCCTAGCTCCACGAGAAAGGAGACAGTATGTGGCGAGCAGGTCATCTTGGTACTTTTAACGCAGACCTGAAGGGAATTGGAGTTGTTTATCCCTGGGCCGGAGGTTTCATCAAGAAGAACTTGAACATCGCAACGGATAAAATGTTACTAATTAAAAGACCTGATGACTACGCTCCTCTCCTTTGCACAGCGGATACTTCCTTACTCGAGAAATGTTAACTATTAATATGCAACATCCCTTTATGTAAACATCCCAATCAAAGAGACATCCGGTAAATATAATAAAATCAGATAGTATTTTGATTAATCAGATCAGAATTATTATTTATTGGTAGTTAATAAGTAAATAAGAAAATGCGATTTAAATAATTTCTCCAACTGAGAGAGTTGAAGGTTTATTCCCTCATGATAAACTCTCTCCGTTGGGTACATTATTACTGTGTCATAATTAATTATGCATACGCGACATATTAAATGGGCTTTTAGGGTCAAATTAAAACCATGTTTACTCAAACTTCTCTGACGTTTATTGAGATAAAACACTGAAAAATCAATCAAGGTTCACTGCAAAGGCAAACCAATCTATGTACTCTTCGATTGCTGAGAATTCTCAAATTCAGCGTGAATTTAATTGATTTTAAGCAACAAAATCTCCACAAGAAGTAAAGTCGCAAATACAAAACTTACACGCTTGTATGTGGCATGAAACATATCCCCAAAGTATACGCATACACATTTCATACAAACGAACCACAAAGCTACATTTGCGTAATCCAATTCGATTAGGTATGCGTCAGCTTTGAATAGTAACTTAATTAATTTCTTCATTCTGCTCCTTCAACTCTGGATGGATTTTGAATGGAAGAGGAAAGAGCCTTTCAAAACCTTTAGTCTGATTTATGACGATGCTCCTCTGACTCTTTCCTCTCTGCTCTCATGATAAATGAAACGACTTCATCTCCTTTAGTGCTTTACGTTCATCTCTTTTCATTTCATGGTTTTATCCGTGTAAAACTTTGTGTGTGTGTTTTTTCTCAAAGATTTTAGAACATTCAGAGACTGGAGGAACTTAGCATAAAAATTAAAAGGCGAGACGAGAAGGGTCGCATTTTATGAGGGTGCTAATGGTTCTTTGATACACTTTAAAATACTGTGTGTCCAATGTAAAAGGTTCCACTTGGCCTAAAGTTAACTCTCTCGCTCTCTCTCTCTGTGTTATCTTTCATTCTGTGAAGTGATCACGTAGGTAAACCCGAAAAGGACTCTCGAAAAGCCATTACACATCGCTTTATAAATATTCATTCAGTGTGTACTTAATCCTTCCCGTGTAGTAGTAGTAAGTATCCCTCGGAGATCCATTTCAATTACACTTTTCGGTAAAGGATTTATTCCCTCTATGCAAGGGCACATGAGGATTAATTACAAAAAACAAACCCAAGCCACCAGGTAGAAGTAGGGGACAAGGGATAAGCCTATCGTGTGGTAAAAAACAAACAAGTTTTGTTGTTTGTGGAGCATTCAACGTACATTTTGACTGCATACGAAGTAACTTGCTATACACAAGGGTAAATATTGAACCAAGAGAAATGATTATTTGATGATTTAGTAAGATGAGGAGCCTTTGAAAGCAAACAAAGTACTCACTCTTCTCACTGGGACTCCAATTGAAATTCCGTTCCTTCCTTCACATAATGGCCCATGAAATGCTTCAGATTAGGCCGTGAAAGATTCTTCTTTAAAGGAAACAAAAAGCTACATATTATCCTCTATTGTCTAATCTTTAAGATGAAGACGGAGTCTCCTTTATCTCACAGACAGGTACGAAAGAGCAGAAGATATCCCAATAGACCAAGACGCTTCTCGCTTCTTCTGAGACTTCTCCTCCGAACTCCTTCTACTTCTACGTACAAGCCTTTGCTCTTCCCTTTTTACGACCACAACCTCTTGAGTCTCGAAGATAAAACTCTTTCAACGCTTTATCAACTCCGTGAGGACTTTTTAAAAACTTTTTAAACCGTCCTCCATCCACTTTTTATCGAGATTCATCTGATTCCTCCGGCATTTGTATGCGTTTATTGTGTCGTCGCAGGCATTATGATAAGCAAAATGAATAAACAAAAATATCTCTCTGTTGTCTGTGTACACTTTCCGATTTCCAAACTTCATTAAGTATAAAAGTACTTTCACTCAATATCTTTATGTCTTTACAAATGACTTCCTCACTAAAAGAATACCAGAGAGATGAGTAATCTCTGTGTGTTCTCCTTTTTGTATAATAATTACACAAAGTTGGTTAAGACCCAAGAATAATGATTGCTTGGAAGATCCATTGTGTCATCATACCGAAAGCAAACAAAGTGAACAGCAGCAGCAGATGCATTGCCTTTAATGGAGAAGCGATGAGATGAGAATAATGTTAGTTTTGGTGGTGGCTCTTAGGTTTGGTTTGGTGGAGGATGATCGAAGGGGTACTTGAAGTGGATGGTCAACAGCAGCCTCAAGGTACTTTCCACATGAAATATATGTTGTGAATGAGGATACAATTGATGATGATGGTAGTGATGGGTGTCTAAGTTCTAAAGTTCTAGTGAAAGGTATATTATACCAATAAGACTAAGGTTACTTATTGTGTGTGGTTTGGTTGAAATGGAAGAGATGCGAGAGGCAAAGGAAAGAAGATGATGAAGAACAAGTTCTGTGGGAAGAGATGAGACTGGCAGATTGCTGGAAATACGAGTCAGTCGAGTTGGAGCATTTGGAGAGCCAGGAAGACTGTCTCAATCTGCCTCTGTGCTCTCTTTCTTCGAAATAATATAATATTAAAGACTCAAGTGCTGTTCACACTTATGGTGAAGTACTACGCAAGCATAATAGCCTGAAGTGTGTCGATATTAATATTGGTGAAAGTGAAGGAGGTGGAACATTATCAACATGATCGATTTCAGGAGTGATTGCAGACTTAGATAAGTAGGGAATAGTGCGTGACACGTGTGTGTCTCTGGGTTTTTGGCGAGGTATTTTATTAAAGGGTAGATTGAAGCTTGTGTCACTTGTCTCGAGAGTTTTGTTCAATCGATCCAGTAAGCATTAAACATTCAAAAGTGAGAGTGTAAGTTGTGAAATGAATATATTGAACGCAACAAGCTCAAAAGGGTTCAGTTGATCAGTAATATATATATAGTATATGGTGGCCAGTGTCAGACAAACTCTGCACAGTCAGGAACTGGCGTAAGTAAGTAAGTGACTCACCGATGTGAACGATTTATACAACTCTCGAGTTGGTGGTAAAGTGTGCTTTTGTACAACTGTGTACGTGAACCTATTAAAGGTAGAAAAGTGTGTATCCAATCCCTTTCCTGCTTGTGGACTCCTAGTAAAAAATTAGATGATTTGTTGGTGAGCCTTAGCCTTCGGGGTGAAAGTTGTACGCACAGTTTACAGTCGTGTGCTGCTGCTCCTGCTGCCGTTAGCTGTCCTTAAATAAGAAGTCCGGCTTGACACAGTGAATCGATATAAGGCACATTGCGAAGATTGTTGACTGGTTGACTGTATCGTGTAGACAGTGTAGAGTGATTGAATTACTTGCGAATCTCTTGAAGAAGAACCCGGACAAGGGAGGAGAGTAATCAGATCAGATAGAACTTCTGGTCTCCCTTGGTGGACACAAATAGACGAAGAAGGTGAGCCTTTAACGAGATTGGATGAGTTTCTCTGACTTCAGCTTCCTCTCACAAGAGAGAGGAGACTCTAATTCAATCAAGTTCAATCCATTAACTTAAGCTATTTCTTGTATCGTTGGTTGTCATTAGACTAATTGTGCTAGAGCAGTCTGAATCAGTGGAAACACGTTTACTGGGGCTTGTTGAGAAAGACGTATTAAACATTGATCAATTAAACTGCTACACACAAGAATCGTGTAACGATAAAGTGTAGGGAAAGGAAAGTCTTGTGCGTAAATTCCTTCCGAATTCCCCGAAGGGTAAATTGCAAATTGGTACAACCCATAACAATTCATGATGACACACGTTCTACGTTTATTTATGCAAATCGAGAGATTGCATGGTACTCAGAGAGTACAGAGTACACTTTATGTGTGTGTGTGTGTGTTAGTGTAGAGTTTAATAGCGAAATGAAAATAAACAGCTGAGAGATTAGATAAGGATAAGATCGATGAGGGTTTTAATACATGAAAGAGTTTGTATTGAATTAATTGCGATGCATATTATGGTAATCATGTAAAAGGGCAAGCAAGTTCATTGAGCATTCCTTCCTTGCAGAAGTCCCACAAGTGATATGAGTTAGCGAAAACGGATTTAACAATTTTTATGATGATAATCATGTCTGTGTGTAGTGTGTACTCTTTTGGCCAATGTGACAAATGCTTCTTTGGAGAGTCAAGTAGCACATCCCCATCATCAGTCAGATCAGTCTGACTTTGTGGCTCCAAGAGAAACGTTTTTTATCGCAAATTGCAATGTACAATTGTCCAACACACTCGTTTGTATTGTGTGGATAAAGCGATGGGGTGCTGTAAAAGGATCTCCTGAAGCAGCTCTTAAGCTCATGTCATGATTCAGTTAAAAGAGAGTTTGATGAGGATTTTTATGAAGTTGAGTAGATTTTCATCTAAGATTGGTCAAGACAAGGGAGATGAAACATGGGAATACAATAAAGATTACTAGAGAACAAGACAAATGAAGAAAGCAAGCATAAGAGGAGACGAATGGACGAGACCGACAGACAGCAGACAGATTAGTTTGCAATTTATGACAAAAAACCCGACGTTTATTGAATCAAAACAAGTTTGCACTGTTTCGCACACAAGCACAAACAAAGAATGTTGCACTTCATACTTTGAATTATCACAAGGATGGTTCAATAAAAAATCCGTTGCTGAAGACAAGAACAACAACACACAGGTCTCTAAAGGAGAGAGAGAGAGAGAGGTTATAAAAGTATTTCATAGAAAAATTCCTTCTGCATCTCCCAATTGTACTCTGCGTGAGTCCGTCATCAGGTTCAGATTAACATGAATCCAATTCGAATTCTGAAACGAACATTCTTTAAAAATAAATGGGACATAAATTGATGGTAGAATGGAATTCTACTTTAAAATGTGGTTCGAGATTCACTCTCAGCCTAGTTAGGTGTATACAGTTCACAACAACTTCTTGGTTCTTCGTATTATGAAATGGAGATCTAGCTCCCAGAAGTTGAATACGCGTTCACGTGGATTCAACCACTCCGCAGTCCACCTGTGTCATATAACTACTTAAGGATTGAAAATATAAAGCGAGATTGAAAGTTAGGTTGTAAATGCATCAAGTGAAAAGAAAGAACGACGACAACATCAGCCGGACAAGTTTAGTAAAATCAAATGTTAGCCATTTGAGGAGGAAGACTGGAATAGGAACATTTCTTAACACCAACGGACGTGTTGATTGTGAGGGTCTCATTAATCGAAGGAAAAGGTACTTTGAGTGGGTTGTTTTCGTATTCCATTTGGACTTATCGACGAAGCACTTAACAAGATATCCAGGAAGGAATGCAGTCCTCTCAAGGCACTCCGGTGTGGTGACAGGTTGCCTCGGGTCCTCTAAAAGATACTCTTGGAGACTTCATAAAGATAAAGAGACTCTTTCTTTTAAGGCACAGGAACCAAGTCAAATGTCATGTCTGTCTCGTTCGCCCTCAGTCCTCTTCAGTCTCCACTCTCTCGACCCTTCGAGACTTCGACATTTCGAGACAAAACACCAAACTAATACTGTTGGTGTTGGTGTTACTTCTTTTTCCTAAGCCCTTCTTTTCTTTTGTGCTCTCTTTTGTCTTCATTGAATTTATATGGACGAGATGTGGTTTCTTCACTTATTTTTATGATTTCATCTCTCATCTTGAGACATAACACTTGGAGAAGATTCTAAAATTTTATGTCATGAATCTCATAATGTGTGTCTTTTATTCGTACAATCTAGCGAGTCTCTTCAAATTGTTTTATTCGCACTGGTGTGTTATGAATAAAACTTTTCATATTCTTTTGGAATTGCGTAATAAAAGGGTTGCATATGGTTCACAAGACTCACAATTTTCATCGTCATGTGAGGTGTCTGTTAAAAAGGGATAAATAATAAATGTTCACTTCATTTGTTTCACGTAAAAAGTTATGCTGACTCGAGTCTATAATATTCTTAAAGTACATATACACACTCACAGTCCCTTCTGAGAAATCTCTCTCGAGATCACATACACTTCCCTTCGAAACTTTAAAATGTTCGAAGGGACACAGTTTTGCTTTCAGTCTGCGTTTTACAAGAGACCCTTCGCGTCCATTAATGACGACTGTCTCCATCGTACTCTGTAATTTGTGGAGCAGCTCGCTCAGTTTTTCGAGTCTTTGAGTCTCGTTCCCTTCCTCTGTGGTTCCTTGGCCGAGTTCCTTTTCCTTACGTATTCACTCACTCTGTATTTATCTGTACTTAAGAAGACGAATCCTTTTCATAAAGAATATTTCCATGCTTAGGTTTTTGCTCGAAAGCAATAAGTGCAGTGTTGGTAAATTGCTCGAGAGGAGAGCAAGGGTAAAAAGTAGTCAGTCCTGGATTTAATAATGACCTATGATGATAATGAGTGCTTGTGGACTCCTCACGATGAGCCACATTCAACATACATGGAGAAGTTTCTTTAGAAGACTTTGAGGATTCTCTCCATAAAAATCCTCACGAACGAACAATCTTACACACACACACACACAATCCATTGAGTGTAAAAAAGCAACAGTCTCACCAACAACCAACTGTAGTAGACCCTATCGTCTATTACCCTCTCTCTCTGTCTCTTCTTATGTGTGTGTGTGTGTGATGTGCTGTAAGAATGAGAAATCCGTAAAAAATACACATGCATCCATCTTTCGTGGTTATGTTTTACGCAATGCAGAGAGGAGAGAGAAGCACCTCTATTACCCACTTTTTCTCCAGACACTGTCATTACTTTGATGATTGCATGATTCGTTGGTTTTGCCTTTCTTCCAACTCATCATCCTCCAGTCATTAGTGAAGTAGAAGTGGAAGAATAAGATGCAATTGATGAAATGATACGTCTCTCTGAAATAACCCACTTCGGGCTGAGTCTCACGTTCACAGTGGCTTTACTTGTATTCTTTCTACCTCAATTCCCACATCATCAAAAGTATAGTTCCGATATCAAAGAGTCATCACATGTACTATATACGTATTATTGTTAGTAACAATGACTCCTCACTTTGTAAAGAATGACTTGAGGATTTGTGTATTTTATTTAGAAGATTGAAACCAGGCCTGAATTCTCTCGAAGTGTACTACGAAGGCTTGTGTACATTCATCGTGACATGATACACAAGTATATAATAATAATATATGATATTGTTCACAGGAACGATGATTCCTTTTGTTTTAAGGCAGAGAGACATCATTTTATGTTCGCATGTTGCATTGTTCTCTCCATGTAATTTATGCTCTGTGGATGGAGCCGCCCTCACGAAATCTTTCGAAGAAACCCTTCGTGTGTTTGTATATGTTCGTCTTCTATGGATTTTATAAGTGTTCTCCAGTGTGGAAACCGTTTGCGGTGACTGGTACGAACCGACGATGAAGGAAAGAAAGGAAGAATCATCATCATTTTGTCATTACGTCTTCAACTATCTCCCAAAATGCTGGCAATTACTTGTGTGTCTGCAAATGAAGGACAAATCCATTTAGTGAGGATGCATGTATTTAATGTAATTTGGGTTCCTTATAGAGGAAACTCGAATTCCTTCGCAGTTCTTCGTGTGTGAAAGGTAGAATAGAAGAGAGGGGAGGGAGATGAGGGGAAAGGAAGAGGTAGAAGTACCAGAAGTATTATTTAATACCTCCAAATCAAGTATCAATTTCATGGGAGAATAAGAGTGGAAGTAATTTTAACATTTCATGAAGAAAGATGCCAGAAGGAGAATTATGAATGATAATTTGAGTCAGTATCTTGTCAGTTTGATCGCTGCTGGAGATGGAAAGGCAGGAAGGAAGCTCTTGAAAGGATTGTGTTTGCCGTAGGAGTGCAAAGTGGTCAAGAAGTGCTAATTAGTGTCAATTTCATTGTAGTCGTTTCTCCTGCTGGGACACCTTAGGCTTTTGTCCAGGTGAGGCTCACGACACAAAACCATATAGTCAAAAGTCAAAGTATTTAGTATGCATTTTAACATGGGGTAGAGTTCTTCGGGTTCACAAGTTTCTCTCTGTGAAGGAGTAAGCAAGTAAGCAGGCAGTTTAAAGTTGAGAAGGACTCTTTGAGTCTTGGATGTCATAAACAGCAAAGCCTATTGCAACTCATCATCATAGGGAACGAGATGCTTTTTTAACAAGGAAGAATCAAGGAGTGGAGTGCTAACATTAAATCGAGGTGGGAGGTTGTTTAAATGTTTTCCTTTGCTCAGTCAGGCTCCTTAAGTCAACGGGCGGTCGTAGCTAAATGAATCAAACTCATCATTACACGCATCACATTGTTGTCCCAAGGCACAAGAGACCAAATGAAATTCACCGAATAAACTTTGATTCATGTGCAAAGAGGGGGAGTAGCTTTTTTATACGACAGCCAGGAAGAAGAACAGAGGGGATTGTTCTTTGAATGATCGGGGAAGAAGTCTCATTAAGGGATATGTGGACTACCCCCTGGACTGCCACTTCAGAACAAAAT
>JAQGAD010001702.1:0-17570 GCA_034696625.1 Isotomurus palustris | reverse complement strand
TTATTTTATATGAGCTGAATTTCAGTTAACATTATAATTCATCAATTTATTCTGTGCTAATGTTGTACTAAAATCAAGTGTGGTAACTCACTTCATAATCGATCACTTTAATTAGAATATTATTACTGATTATCAACAATATGAATAAATTTCATTTCTGTAACACTCATTTTTTTGCTGATGCATTTGAGAACTTTCTATCTTTGGAGAATAGGAGGAAGTTGATTGTATTTAGCGTGATCAACAACTTACTTTAGGTATAGTAATAAATAATAATACCTTTTATAAGCTGTAAGTTTCATTACTTTAATGACGCCTGTGGCTTCAAGATTTATTTAATTTCGGTATGAGAAATCCTAGCTTTCATGTGTATAATACATTTATATTGCTAAATTGTGTTGCATATAAACGATATTGTAAGCTTTACATAGAGCTCTGAATCATCTTCGAATAGTCTAAGAACCTGGATGGAGCTGGAACGGATCAAGTGCATCTCTGAATCTATAATTTTATCTTAAAGTGTTCTTTGCAATTTACATGTGTTTACTATTTCTGTGATAAAATTTTGAATATTTAACATCATTTCCTGGTCATTAGAATATATTTAGAGTGCAACTGCAACTTCTCAAACAAGGTTGATTTTGGCATACGTGGCAATAAATCTTGTTTCTCAAATATTCTTCATTAGCGCAAATTATATTATTATATCAAAACTAGAAAGTTATTTGCACCTCAGGTAAATAATGTAACTTATTCAAATGTAAGCTTTAGTTTTGAATCCTCGTACCTATCCAGCATCTACTCACAAATATCGTAAACTTTAAAATATTCGTACTAACTAATAAAACTGCTCAAAAAATAAATAAATAATTTCTACAAATCTACTCGTCTTCGTCAGAATAATTTCCGCTTGGATAGATATTTAAGTCCTTGGCACTGTGAAACGAAGAGTCTGGGCTGACCGATGCAGAATTGGCAGTATGCGTCTTGGTGAGTCTGGGGGTCTTGCGTGGTGGCTGATCCTCATCTTCATCGTCATCGTGCTCTTCTGAGCTGTTACTGCTGTTGTCTCCATTTCGACGAGGAGAACCTGGAGGTGACAAAGCTTTCAAGATCTTTCCACGGCCTTGGTTCCAGATGTTAGACAATTGACCGTCTCTTCCGAATAGCAGAAGGAAAGAATGAATAAATTTTCTAGAGTTGTCTTCCCATTTGTGAATAATGTCAAGTCTTTTTTCATCGAAAGTCTCCAACACTCGTTTGCCTTTAGTTTTCAGTGAGTCCATTTTTGTTTGAAACTTGAATTTCTTCTCCTGAAAATGAGGAAGAATCTATTTGTGAAAACATATCCTGACAAGCAACCATTACTAGACTGAAGTATCAATATTGTATCACTGGAAAAATGGAAGAAAGAAAGCTTACATTTATGAATCCGACGTTCAATTCTTTGGCAGAGTAGCCTCTTTCCAAATTCCTTCTAACATACATATCATAATCACGGACAATCCTTGCCACAATATCAGAAGTTGAGACTCCTTCAGTCCTTTGAGTTGCCACGAACATTCCCTTCTTCTTGAGGAAAGCATAGACGTCTTCGCCTGTTCCAGTAGTATAAGGCTCCTCGTCATGAGCCACGAAATCGATCTGAATGTGGAGCCAGAAGTATTTTTATTAGGACTTAGGACTTCCATAGTTTTTCACACATTATATTAATGAATCAATAAAAATCGGCCAAACCTTGTGCCTGACTGTAAAATCATCGTCCAACTGCCATGGCGCATCTTTCACAACTTCATCGACATACCGACAGTGCCTCACACCTTCATATCGTTCTGCTTCATTCATCACAGTGCAGCCTTTTTTAGAATAAGTTAATGCGTCACTGCAAACTACAGGAAAAAATTAATCTTATTTATCTGCACTTGACGTAAACGATGTAAGTTGCTTTTGCAAAGTAAAACTGGCTAGCGTATGCATAAAATCCATCAATTAATTACCTCCTACAATGAGGTAGACATTTGGAAACAGATTTTTGGCTTGCATAAGTTGACGGGCATGGCCTTGGTGAAAGAGATCATAGATTCCATCAGCATACACGCGAATCGGTCTCGGAGCTGAAAATGTACCAAAGTTGAAAGTAGAAATTAATAAGCCGTACCGTAGAGTCATTCAATGAAAGAGCAAGGTTGGCTCTGCCTCTTACCAGTTCCAGCTTTAGCCATTTCAACAGTAATTTTGGTGTTGTAGTCGCACCGATCAAGTTCCTTAAGAGCGAGATCTTCATCACTGAAGGGTGCAGGTTGGTAAAGTGTCTGCAATAAAGACATTTTTATTCCAAACGATTGCATTCACCTTACAGTTCACTTTGATTTAGATTTAGACTGAGGAATGTACTTTTCACATTCGAATCCACAGTCAACTAATGCAAACAAATTAACAAGCAATGAGATTTATTGCGAAAATTCATTCCCCTCTAGTTATGCTTAGTCTTAGAAATCGTTAAACTGCACACTAAATTCTTGCTGCACCCTTTTCATACAGTTCTCGGGATCGCATATTTTGATCTATTCAATCAATTGAATGCATTTCTGTTGTCGTGCCACTGTGTAAGTTTTTTAATGCAATACACATGTCATCGTGGAATTTTTGATGGAGTTCCGACAGAAATAAACAAAATGCATGTGTCATACGTAGCGTAGCTTCCTTTGATGGTTTAGTAGTGAGTACAGTAACACTTAACCATGAAATCGAACTTTGTACTTATATTATCGCATCAGTTTGATTAATCTCAACAGCTTGCATCTTTGAGGTAATAACATCCATCGTAGACATTAATGACAGAAATAATAAACGTGTCTCTTTCATCTATGAAAGAATCTTTGAAAGATGAAGATATTCTAGCTGACTGTGACACTTAGATTTCAACACAAATGGAGTACTACAAACTACCAGTCTTTCACTCCTTCTCGTTTTGTACCATGTTATTAATGTATGAGACTACCTTATGGTGAACAAGATGAGAGTACAGATATTTATACATTCTACGATCTGTCAAAATGTTACCTTCAAGCTCGAGATAGGTTTAGGGCTACTACTCCGCTGAATGTAGAGAAATCAAACCTCCCAACGTTAAAGGATTTAAGCACTACATCAGAATATCAGAAATGCATGCAACTTTCTTGATTAAAAAAGATGCACTGACGAGATAAAATATTTAATGCAAAAATAGAGAGATATAATATGTGTATCGATTTTTACGATCTGTCGTCAACTGAGCCTGAGTAACTTAATGTGAGCTGCGAGTGCAGATAAGTGATACCATGTTTCCTAAATAATAAACACAAAGTATAGTCTCACCCCCAATCTGTCAGTACATTGATAAGCTCTCCGACCCATATTATCGTTCACTTAAGTCGCGCTTCTGACAATATCCCGTTAGTTGAAAATACTTCACGTTCTCTTTACACCTGACACCTGAGTACACAGTTTTACACAGCACTTCCTATTCTACATGCAAATGGTTCTCAAGTCTCAACCAGTAGGTCTATTGCAAATATTGAAATGCAATGCACACTCAGTTCACTTCAAACTCGAAGAACTGTCAAACTAACTGTTTGTTTTTTTCTTTCCCAACCACATTAGCTCACAGTCTGAGCGAACTCTTGTGTATCTCCTTTTGCCTTGAGTTGATTATTGTTTCCCGAAACTTGCTAATTTCATTATTTGATTCGCTCCTACTTTGGCACAAAGTTAAGGTCTAAGTGGAAGGTATGAATTATAAAATTACGTGCACTCAATATTTGGCAAACTAAGAGCTGCTCAAAATTAGTTATGCCTTTCTCTTGCTGTATCAGAGCTACACAAGACTCATACAAAATTCATGAATGGATGCAAGTGTTATTTTATTCTGCACGCTCTATTATTCGTCTTGTTCATTAGCTGCGTTTTGTGGATTAGCCTAAGAGCTCTGCACTTCCCCTGAGAGAATTACTGAAACTATTACTGAAGATGATAAGTGAGTAGATCATAAAATGATCCTATCACTACAGCTCCGTTCTCACTCCTGAATCCTGCCTAATACATTTGGAGAACAGGAATATCTAAATGGCAATCCTTTACGTGGTTTGACCGTAATTTACATCTCATATCAGAAAATCCCCAACACGTAGACGACAGTGGAATACGAAAACAGATGCTGAAACATTCTTACATTTCTACCTAACACTCATGGATTTCTACCCTCACCAAGCCTGAACTGAAACCTACAGAACCTTTTACACCCCGTTCCCAAAATAATCAGGGTGAAAGCTCAGTTTGCTCACAAATAGGTATATTTCTGTAGAATTGAAAGGTCACTCCAGAAATGCAACTCTACAGAAATGGGAATGGGAAATGTCAACACTCTTGTATAAGAGGATTCGAAAGTTTAATGGAATATTTTAGACGAAATATTAAACCATTTACGTAGACACAAATCTATTGATTTACTCTTTCAAAACGAGCAACTTGAGATTCTTTATTCAAAATATTATGATAAGGAAATTCCATAATTAAGCGAGTACGATTCTAAAAAATTGTTTCAAACTTCTAAAATACTAGTTATCATTTCTTTCCGGTTTTTTATTTTTCAGTGTCACATAGAATACAATTGGTTTCTATCATTTCTTCTTTCAATATTTATCTGTTTTGGCAAAAGCGAGTTGATAAATACCTTCAAACTTTAGATTGGTGATCAATGTACTGTAACAATACTGAAAGTTAAATATGCTTACTGCGTTCATGGGAATAAAGACTAGTATTTTCTTGAAGCAAAACTGCAAACTCAGCTCCCAACTAATAAAATATTTAAACCCTTTTTCTGCAGATCTAGTCAGTTCCTCCTTCAATTAAGCAAACTTAAAAGACAGAAATACCAGATACTACATCAAAATGTCCAGTTCCTACCTAGTCCTTGTTATAACTATAATACCAACTTTGTTCTTGAACCTAATAATCTCGAGGAAACCGATTAAATATGAATGGTACATTTAGGTACAGAGTACAAGGTAACGAGCCACAATGAAATGCAGTGAGCTACATATTTATTCTTCGTCCTATATACTAGCAAAAGCCTTCCTTCCTTACCCAATTAAATTCCCCAGTGTTATTATAGCATTTCCCTAGAATTTCAAGTTAAAAATCATCCCTAATTTTTGTACACAGTACGTAATAAAATATAATTTCCTCAATCGTATATAAATAACGTAAGCTAAGTCGTCATCAAGGTTTGCAGATAAACTAACAATATTTTCGATTTGACCATATAATATTCAGTTGTGTACAAACCTACAAACTAATAGTAATACTTGTAGTAATTCGTACAAACCACTGACTTATATAGTAAGTCATTAAGATACTAACTTATCTACGTGTACACACAGATATTTATAAGTCAAATTGTCAAACATATGACGTGGAAGATCTCTCGTATGCACGCGTATGTTTAGTCATCTCTGTCGTTTCATCATCATTTATTCTATGAATCATACAGTTTGGAATAATAAATGCAGTGTCTACAAAAAGTAGTACAGCGAAGGGCAATAATAATATAATTCCCTACAATTCTATGACGTAAACTTGCTCTCACACTATTTAATTCCGGTATGGACCAGACACACGATTTACGTGAACGATCTCTGCTATATTTTACTCAAAAAAGCTGTTCAAAGGTTAACTTTTTACGTGAACCTCGTCGTGATCATAATCATGAATCACGCCGGCTACAAATGGTTCGTCTCTAGTCTCAATCCTATTCCAAGTAAGTTGGAACACAAGATCTTCAGTTTCACACGAGATTATGAATGAATGAATCATTCCTTTCAAGACCGGCTGACCGGTGAGCTCACACATCAAATCAAAGACTGTAAAAGACATACTTACAGGGAGCAAAGGTCTGGCTTCAACGGGAACTGCATCGATACTCTGAAACTTCGGAGGGTCAGACGAACTGTTTCCCAATGGAGGAGCTGAAGGGCCCTCACGGCCTTCTCCATAGTCCATCATGTCCATAGAGTCCTTTGAAGACGTAGATCCTTCTTCATCCGAACTCACATCGTCTTTGCTGTTATTTCCATTGGTAGCGTTCTTAGCCCTGGCAGAGGATGAAGAAGCTGCTGATGTCATTTTCCGGTGTGACCTTTTTCTACTGAAGGATGGAGCGCTTTCGCTGTCGCGTCGGCTTCTACGCACTCCCCGTCTTTCTGATTCCTCCACCTCCTCCTCCGTCCTCCTCCCTTCCGCTGCCAACTCCTCCTCCGAAATACTCAACTCTGACATTCTGCCAATATTTGCACGTTTAGGGTCGTGACCTTTTAACACTGACGAGGTTGATTCTGCTGCTGCAGCAAGTGACATCAGAGACATGGAGAAAGTCGCAGTACTTCACACTTTGAAGAACAATCTTGCCACAATGATGTCACAATAACAATGACACAAAAATAGTATTTGTTGTTTTGCCTGTGTTCGTGTTGAGTTTTGTGTGTTGGTGACTCAATCAATTCTTCCTCTGCTCTGGGTCGTATTTTCGTATTTATGTGGGTTGAATTTGAATAGCTGGTAAATAAATACTGCACACTGATTTCGCACCACTTCCTCTCTCCGTTTCCAAACTCCGAAGTTCGAAAAGTGAATAACAGTGAGAGGTAGAGTTACTTGGGGTTTTAAACGAGATTGATGTCAGAGTCAGAAAGGTATTGTGTAAGTAAGTATAGACTTGTTAACACAGCAGCTGGATCTGTGACAAGAACGAGTGCAGCTTGCAGAAGTCCACAAGTACACTACTTTTCCACGTAAGATGAATTCATACGGAGAGTGCCATACTGATGAGGGTGGTGGTGGTGGTGCTCTATATAAAACACTCGGGGAATTTAAGTAAGACACCCGATTCACTACGGGCTTTCGCTGAGTTGTACGAATCGTGAGAATTACCCATAGACGTGGTTTCAATTTACTACAGACTTTAAGACATAAGTAACGAGCTTGTGTAGTGTGGAATACGGGCAAAAAGCCGGTTTGTTCCCATACGAAGGAAGATAGGGATATTTATTTGCTAAAGTCGTGTAGCAAACTTTAGATTTTGAATAGAAAACATAGTGTAGTGTCTAGTGTATGAAATAGGTGATAAGGTTAGTGCTTGTGATCTGTTTAAATGGGAGATACACACTTGCATAGAGGCGATATGAGAGACACAATCATCGTATGATCCTCTTCGTCATCCTTTTGCCTTATCTTCCGACCACTTGGGAGTTTGAAAAATAAATGGCCTTGCTTTGTTCTAAAATTAAGTGGGCATATTGTACAAGATAAATAGCACATACTTTATTACACTAGTAACACCGTGAAATTAGCTGAAGTGGGATGGGTTCTACTAATTCACTAAAAGCTAAAACTGGCCTGTTATGTCATAGGTAGGAGGGATATATTTCCGTATAGTTATTATGGAAGATTAAAAAGATTATATAATAATGTAAGAGGCCGTTCATTCTTCAGTTAAACGAAGGCCAATTAAAGTTCGGAGGCACGAGGTAAAAACATGAGTGAGATGTAAATTGCAAGTAAATGAAATATAACTTTTAATTTCAAAATAGAACAATAGGAGATTGCATATTATATGCATGCTTGGTACTGAAATAAGCTGTCTCAGCAAAGCAATGAAGGAATGATGCAATTGCAGAATGGATTTCCATCACTTCTGTCTCAACTCCTCAGGACAGTCTGGTTGAACGAAAGCATGGGCTTTTGCTACAGCCTCTAGTTTGGAAAGCTCATCGTTAACCCTAAGGATGTTAGGAAAGTCTTCTACTTTCACTTTGAACCTGAAAGAATAATAATGTAGTGCAGTTGAGAATGCACGACAGGAAGTGGATCGTCGTGGGACTAACTTTCTCAAGTGAGACGTGATACTGAAATTGCTCACTGAAGTGATGTTTATAATACAGTAGAGTGAAAGTCAGTCATGCAACATGCAATTTCATAATGACACGGCATGTCTGAGTATCTGAGTTATTGCGAGTTACCTGAGAGCTGCTGCAACTTGAGGGACGAGACAGCAATCAGCCCAAGTGACTTCGTTCCCGACACAGAACATCCCACTGCTTTCTTCCAGTAGCTTCTCCACGGCTGAGAATAATAACGAGAGAGGAAATAGATGTTACGTGATCTGCTCAAACTTTTCTTCTCAACAATCTCATCAGATACCTTCAAAGCCTTTAGCTATCCAAAAGTTAGCCCAGTCGGCTCGCTTTTCCGGGTCTTCGCTGACCTTCATGATGACAGACAAGTTCTGGAGTGGCTGGATGCCAGAGTTAATTACTTCACTGATTTCTCGGACCTGGGGAAATGAATCCACAATTCATGAGAATCCTGGCTACTGGCTTGAATGTCAAAGAAAACCGGAAAGCTGAACGAGAAAAGCATTCAGGAAGGAATTTATTTTTCTAATAACCTTTGCCCTTTGAAACGGGTCCTTGGGAATCAAAGGCTTGGATGGAAACAAGTCTTCTAGTAGCTCCATAATAGCCATCTTTAAAAGAGGAGACATTAATTTTTGAAGAATTTATGAATTACGAATTTATGATTTGTTTCGTTTCGATATTCTTCGTTGATTTTGTAATTACCGACTGGGTCACAGTTTTACCATCATATACGAACGCAGGCACATATCCCATGGGGTTAAGCTTCAAGTATTCTTCTCCAGCCTTAAATACAAAAAGTTATTGTTTTACCTCCATCCTAGCGTTTTCATAGATTTGAAAGTGAGCAGTGAACAAGAACAGAGATCTTTAAGCAAATAACCTGTTCACGCTTAAGTAAGTTGACAGGCTGGTACTCGAAGTCTATGCTTTTGTAATGAAGAGCTACGAAACAAAATTACACTGATTACACTTAGCGCTCGTTGAGGTAGTTGACTCAAACACCAAACATCCAACACTACACAGGTAATTTTATTTGAAACTCACCAATTCGCAGTCGCCAAGAAGCACCGCTTCGAAAATAGGAGTACAAAATTGGTTTGCTTGCCATCTCAAGAGAATTCGAAAAATATCTTAGACCTCTGCTATAGCTTTTCAAGTTGGGACTGATGTCCATTAGATGACAAGTTGAGCAATTGTCCACTCGAAGTAACTGTGAATTCCTTCTGGAACAGAGTGTTCGATGTTGAAACAGGTTTCTTGCAAGGTGGACAGGTTTTGATGAGAAGTATTTTGAAGTATTGATGTGATGACAAAAAGTAGTAGTAAATAAGGTGATCCTCAACATAGTTTGACAAGTCAAAGGAAGGCTTTCATCGGCAATCGATCATGATGAGTTCAACAGAACAGTACACTTTTCACGTGCAGCCAAAATAGTTAATAGTTGTAACACTTCAGTACAAGGAATGATGATTTACTCACAAGTGAAAGGTAATGTTACCATGCATCAAATCACAAGGATCTGAGGAAGTACAGCATTAGCATAGCTCATCTTGGTTTATACTGCAACAAATTATTAACTTGTATTCAAATTCGTTTTTGACACTGAACGTGAAATTGAAAATCAGGGTTAACTTTTTTATATTGAGTTGCATCACCAGCATTAGCAAACAATCTGTGTTCATGCAAAATGATATAGTACAAAACGCGTTCCCATACAAAGCAAACTCATGTGTAAAGTAAAAGTAACGGGTTGCCCGAAGGCATGTAGACTTCGGTCACTCACACTAGTGCTCTCGGTTGTAGAATACTTTTATTTATAAACTTCCAAACAGACACATTTCTTCACTATGTAACGCCAATTGTTGCTGTTATTAATATTTGTCAAGTCTGATAGAAACAAGATATAGAAATGTACAGGAACAATTAAAATTGTAAAAGATCTGTTTGTACCGGTCCAAAGGTAAGGCACAACTCATTGACATACTCACTTGTTGTCATTTTCTAATTATCTATTCAATAATTTTATTTTACTTCTAAACTTCTAAATTGAATCCCGTTAGCATGCAATATGAAAGAAATTGAACATAAAATTAATTTTCTCTCACTAAAGTTTTATCTTGTAATAATACAATCCATTTAAATGCCGACTTGAACATCACTTGTATCGATTTCAATGCAACCTTACGAAAGATTTCTTTTTCAAATTGTGAACAGTGTCATACAAAGTATTTAGTCGACAACTTGAATACTGTAGACATTATTCAAAAGAAATCGTTACAAATAAATTGTGATTAAAGACTTCTATGATATAAGTTCTAGTAATATAAATTGTTTAAAGTAGGTGAAATTTTGTGCATAAATAGCTTACTGGATTCTCGAAATCAAGCTGCTTTCATTTTTACGGCTTGCTAAATAACGACTAACTAAACTATATGAATGTAGTCTTCTGCGCTAACTCTTGCAGAAAAGTAAATATTTATTTATTTATCAATATAAACAGGCTTGTTAACAAACTCTTCTCTTCCTATCTCACGTGGTGGTGGCTAACACGCTACAACTGTCACTATCTATGTAAGGGATCTGGCCATACACATATTGTATCTAAAAGCTGCAGCTTAAAATAGTTTTCAAAATGTCATCTTCATTACTTGAAGGGGTAGACAGGCCGCTGCAGAAACTTTTCAAAGACGTAAAGAACCTTCCAAGCCCGTTAAAGGAGGACATCAGACTCGAAGTCGAAGCAACAGTAGGCAAGGCAGAGGTACAGTGGTAAGAAGAGTCACAGTCACTGAGGAACTCAGAGCTACCAATTCTGCGTCTTCATCCAAAATGCCTTCCGAGAAAGTCTCTACGAAGGGATCCTCAGGAAAAATTCAGGGAGAAAGTACCGGACCTTCCAACAGGGGCAGACCACCTAAAAGGGACCAACCTGAGGTCAAGGCGTCTTCCATCAGTGACACACAGGGGGGAGTAGAATGGTCGTGGACATTGTTCCTGGTAATTTTAGTTCTCGCAGGAGGAACGAGATTTTACAAAGTGCAAGAGCCAGATCATGTATGTTGGGATGAAACTCATTTTGGAAAAATGGGAAGCTGGTACATAAATAGGACTTTCTTTTTTGACGTTCATCCTCCACTTGGGAAAGTAAGAAAGAGGCGAATGAAACTTCACCTTTAAAATAAAGAAAACGCACAGATTTTAAACTTTCTATTTCTTAAGATGATGATCGGAATGTTCGGATACTTAACTGGGTACGATGGAACTTTTCCTTTTGAGAACCCAGGGCAGAAATACAACGAAACTCGCTACGTAGGAATGCGTGTTGTAAGTAATTCATCACCAACAACATTATTTAATTTATAGGTGAAAAGTCGACAATTGATTTCTAAAACTATTTTTTAGTGTTGTACTGCTCTTGGATCCTTTTTGGTTCCTTTGACGTACCTGACAACTTGGGAGATGACTGAATCAACTCCTGCAGCTGGACTCGCAGCAGCTCTTGTTCTTTTTGACGTGGGACTGGTTACTTTAAATCAGTACATTTTACTTGATCCGATTTTGCTGTTCTTCATCAGTGCTTCCGTTTACGCGTCGATGAAGTTTTATTCATACCAGCAAAGGTTAGCACAACTTTCCGCATATTTTGATTCAAAGTAAACGTGTTCACGAAACATACAGTCGCGTTAAAATATTTTGGAATGTACCTGTAGGCCTTTCTCTTTTGTGTGGTGGACGTGGCTTTCCCTGACCGGAGTGTTCATTTCATGTGCCATGAGTGTAAAGTTTGTAGGACTTTTCACCGTTCTTTACATTGGACTACGAACAATTTATGAACTATGGGAGATTCTTGGAGACCTGACCAAACCCATTGTAATAAAATATTTTCAACTTCGTGTGTTCATAGACATTAGCTCACAGGGTTGTTCACAGGCTTTGTGTTTTTGTAGATGTATACCGTAAAACATTTTGTTGCTCGAGCAGTTTGCCTCATCGCTTTGCCAATTACTTTGTACGTGGTGTTCTTCTACATCCATTTATCTGTCCTCAATCGAAGGTAATTCGAGAGTTCACTTTGAAAGCGAATATTTATTGGAATGTTTGTTCCTACATGTCAAATTGAATTTTCAGTGGCAACGGTGACGGCTTCTACAGCTCAGGTTTCCAATCTCAGTTGATTGGAAACCCACTTTTCAACGCTAGCATGCCAAGGGAAGTAGCCTACGGTGCTCACATAACAATCAAAAGCCAACGTACCGGCGGAGGCTATCTTCATTCGCATTGGCATTTGTATCCCGACGGAATCGGAGCGAAGCAGCAGCAGATAACAACTTACGCCCACAAGGATGATAATAACAAATGGATAATTAAGAAGTACAACGAAGCAGCCCCACAATTGGACAACGCTACTGCTCCCATCGAATTGGTGCGAAGTGGAGATTTAGTTCGACTGGAGCATATCGTCACAAGGAGGAACCTCCATTCTCATCGAATTCCTGCTCCAGTGAGCAAGAAGCAGTTTCAAGTTACCGGATATGGAGAGGTAAGGGTAGATGAATTTAAGTCTGAAATGAATCTCATGATGATGGACAAATTTCAATTAGAACGGAACTGGGGACGCCAATGATGTGTGGAGAATTGAAGTTGTTGGCGGAAAGTCTGGAGACTTCATCAGTGTTGTTAGCAGTCGCCTTCGGTTTTACCATCAACTTCAAAACTGCGTTATGTCTGGGACAGGAAAGCAGTTACCTAAGTGGGCATACGAGCAGATGGAAGTCGGCTGTAGTGGAAATCTCCGAGATGTCAAGAAGAATACCTATTGGAATATCGAAGAAAACCATTTTCCAAGACGTATGTGTTTTAAGTTCTGTTTGACTCATTTGAAAGTTTTGCATGGACTAATTTATGCGTATGTAAATTTCAGTTCCAAATATAAGTTTTGAGGTGCACGCCCCATCCTTCGTGGAAAAGTTTTTCGAATCTCATACGATAATGTTTGAAGGGAATGCTGGACTGAAACCCAAAGAAGGAGAAGTGACGTCTCGTCCTTGGCAATGGCCGATCAATTTCAGAGGACAGTTCTTTTCTGGAAGTAGTTACAGGATTTATTTGCTCGGAAATCCAATCATTTGGTGGGGAAATTTATTGCTCTTGGCTGTTTTCTGTGGACTTTACACATTCCACGCTTGGAGGGAACAGCGAGGAATAGAGGAGGCCAAAGAAGTCAAAGGTAAGATATTATCATACATTTGATTCTTGCCCTGAGATGCCTGGAGTCAGGATTATAAGGGCTCTGATAGGTTTACAGGATCCCAGAATTTATAGAGCTAGAGCTCTAAATCCACAAGACTTTCCGTTTTACTTTTCTCCAGGACGAAATGTATGAAGTAGTGAATCTTGTCCTTGAACTAACAAAATATGTTGCCCTTGTATCGTAGAACGGAGAGACAAAACAGTATGGGTGTGCATTTGGTTGTTCATCGGATGGGCTCTGCACTACTTACCATTCTACACGATGGGAAGAGTCCTGTACTTTCACCACTACTTTCCAGCCCTCTTATTTTCTTCTATGCTGTCTGGAGTAATTTTGGACTACTTTTTCCAGACAATTTCATCATTACTGGGAAGCATTAATTCGAAAAGCTCCCTTCATATTTTATACGGTGTGTTTTTTTCGTCCGTCGCCTACAGGTAACTCCTTTCTTTGCAAAGACTGGTGAGACTAATGGAATTTGTATAACTTCTATTTATATTATTCTGTTTCAGTTTTTACTTGTTTGCACCTTTGGCTTATGGATCTTCTGGACCTCTAGCTGCTGAGTCTAACAGCTCCATGCATGGACTGAAGTGGTTGGAATCGTGGGAATTTTGAGGTCAATTCGAAAGTCTAGCAAACCAATTACTTAGTTATGAACCAATGTGCAATCTCACCTAATATTCTCTTCTGACAGAAAAAATTATTTATTGACTCAAATGCGAGTATTTTATACATTTTACACAATAATGGTGCGTTTCCTACGAAGTTTGGAATAAATGAAGGAAATATTTTAAACCGAAGCCCTTTTCTCGAGAATCGCTGGAACTGCTTCGACGCTGTAAAGTTCCTCTTCAGTTCCACTTGTGTCGTTTCTGTAAATCCGACTTGAACGACTTTTCCTCTTGTACACGCTTTGGATATCCGTTTGCTAAAAATTTGAATCAAAATTTTTTCAAAAAGTTCCCAACAACAAACTGTTAGGGGAATTAGAAATATTAAACTAACATGTCGAGGATAACAAGTGCATGAACACACTGATACGTTATCGTGTGAATTGTGGCATAGATTGACATCACTTTGCTGAAGCAGCTTTCCATTTGGAGTCATCTCATCATCGAGCATTGTAATGACATTTTGGGATGCGGGTCCCATGTCTGTGTCTTCACGATGCATCTCTTCAGCTTGCCTGATAAGTTTAAAAAACATTTCCCATACAGATCACAAACACTCCAGGTAAAGGATAAACTTGGGAAGGTTGTATCTTACATGGTCATGAAACGAAGAACCAAGATGTTGATACTGGAAGCGACCACCGCAAGTCCGAACAGAATAAAAACAACGCTCAGAGCCATATAGCCTGGTTTGTTCTGTAAAGCGTGGTCATTTTGCAGTGCAACGTAGTCCCCAAAGCCAATTGTAGTCAGAGTTATGAAGCAATAGTAAAATGAATCAAAGTAAGTCCATCCTTCGTACTTCGAGAAAACTGCTGCACCGGAAGTCATTATGATTGAAGATAGAACTGTGGTCGCTGTCATTAGATTTAGCTGAAAATTCGATACATAAGTCATTTTCCGTATTAATCACAACTTTACATTAGTATGTGTATTGCATTGAAAGATATGCTAGTAATACCTCAGTAGCTTCGGTCTTTTTACACCTGAAGAGTTTCTTGAGTTGACGTATGAGAATGCTAGCACCTTTATTTAACCTTTCACCAATACTTTGGAACATCACGATTCCAAGAGGAATTCCTATCGCTGCGTAAAGCATACAGAACGCCCTTCCTGCCACTGTCGACGGCGTGGAGTGTCCATAACCTGCAACGGGAGAACGGGACAATAAAGACGTGCAATTAATTTAACATTCGAATTGAACATACAAAGTTACAAATTTGTTTTTTGTTTTACCTATCATAGCCAGTACAACTGTTGCAAAATAAAAAGCCCCTGCAAACTTCCATTGTGGTCCAGCTTTGTGGGGTGTGTTCTCGATAACCATTTGCTCGATCCATTCGTAATCCTCGTCGGAAATATTGTATTTAGTTTGTAGATCACCTCGGATTTCTGAAATAAATGCCAAATTTTTTATTTCTGTTCAAATATATTTATAAACGTGATTGTTCACTTATGCTTGCTGTATAATAAGCTACTCAAGTTTCAGATAATAAGGTACAAGCTATGTCGATATCTACCTTTTAACGAATCAACCCGTTTTTCTTCTGCTGAGGACTCCAACGCGTCAAACACTGCAGCCCCTATCAATAAGTAGGTGAAAGTTGTCACGACCAGCGACAGTGTTCTCACGTTTTGACGTTTCATCATTCACCTTGAAAAACTCCCACTTTCTCCTAAGTTATTGTTTACTTTCAGTGATGTTTTGAATTGAATGATGGAGTGAGTTATAGTGACTTCGTTGCATTTCATGCGGACAACACAGAAAAATCAAAAGCAGCAGATAGACGAAATATTGCAGTCGTATGAGAGCAGGGAATGAATGAGTATAATAATAAAAGAGCTCTTTCACAGAGAAAGCATGCGCTTTCACTTCCTTGCATGGTATGCAATTACAGCTATTCACGCAACCCAGCACCTAAGAAATATTGTGCAGTGCATAATGTAGCTAAAATGCATAATTCATTAAGAATATGGCCCTTGGAACTTAACCAAGGAAGTGTTGTAATATCCAGTTTGCTTAGGAGTGTAAAAGATGAATATGATCGGTGGTGTAAATCAGAGGTTTATTTCTACATTGTGTTATTAATTAAATACAAAATTTCTCAATGATGCGAAAACTGATATAACTTGATTGTTGTAAATACTAATAAATCTACTGAATTAAAGATTGCACTACAAGATTAATGATAAATTAATTAAGTAATAATAATACGATTTCGAAGCGAATATTTCTGCTATTAGAGCACACCAGAATTTAATACATTTGCCAATCGTAGGTCACATAATAATAATGTGTAGTATAAAAATTTCGATCAAGGGAGGAATACATCTGATAATGCGTAACGAAGTTATAGACATTAATTTGTAATATAATATACACATTTTCGACATGGCAGATAGCTTTCACTTTACTTAAGACCTGTCATAGACTTTCCCTACTAAATATTTCTAAATCACTGTTGCCTGAGTCTGGCCAATCGAGCTGTCAACTCGTCCTGTTCTTGTGAAACTTGGGTACTTGCGATGGACTCTGTTTCTCCTCGAGGAAGCTCCATGTTGAGTTCGATTCTGCAAATCAAGAGTTTTTAAAATCTAGTGTCTTCAACTCTGTGTAAACAACTGCCTATGAATTATGAACTGCACTTACCCAGCTTCGTCAGCGACAGACTGCATAAGATTTTCTACATCGTTCTGAGGCACGGAAGTTGTAGTTGTAGTACTCATTGTGTTCTCCATGTATGACGCTTGAACATCAAGATCTTCTTGTTGTTTCTCGAATTTATCCATAAGAGCTGAAATCTTCTCCAAATTAAGTGACCTCATCGCCGCGTCCATAGATCGGACAACTCCCTGCATGGAATTGGTGACTTTCCTCGTAGTAACTGCTGTTTGAACACGACTTGCGACGGCATCCACTCTAGCACTCATTCTCAAATAATTCAAAGACTGATTTTTCTGTCGAATTGCATTTTCTGCGTGAATCCGGGCGACTTCCATGTTTCCTTTTGCGATGGCCTTTTTGCACTTTAACTTCTCAGTCTTCTCTTCTTTCTCTGCCTTCTTCGCGTTTCTCTCCAACTCCTTCACCGCAAACTTCATGTTGAACAAATGGTCTGTAAATATTTTTTCAATAATTAATTACCCTACACATAAATATTATAATTAACGATTGCAAACAAGAATGCAATTTACGATTTCTTACTCTCCATTGATGACATTGACATATCCACAGACCACCCAAGAGAGAATTTAATTTGAAGGGACGATCTGCAAAACAAAACAATTCAAGACTGCTCCATTTTCCTTGCTAAAATGTGAATATTACCTAAAATAATTTATTTATTATAGTAGCCTTACCCTAAAATAACAAACTCAGCAATTAAGATTAAGACTACAATCCAAGAGTCCTTTTTCAGCAGTCAGCAGGATTTGTGTTGGTGAATGAGTCAGAGAGTCAGATGAGAGAGGATTATGTTTATCACGTCATGTGGAAAATTGAGCAGCTCAACACTCACAATCAGTTGTTGTTTACTCTGTGTGTCTGTTTAGCTGTGTGGAAGGTAGCACCGTAATGTGTGTGTGTGTGTGTGTGTGTGTGTGTGTGTGTCATATCATCGAGAATTTTGTGTGGACGTCATTTGAGGGGATTTCAAGGAAAATGTAACTCTTCGACGGGGCTAGGAGAGAAAT
>JAQGAD010001701.1:0-17580 GCA_034696625.1 Isotomurus palustris | reverse complement strand
AATTTGGCATTTAGATCCACACTCCCTTGAACATCCACGACAGAAAGTTTGTACACAAGATGAATCCTCGAGGACGTCTACCATAATGAAAATATTGGAGATGATCGGTCTCTAGAGAAATTAAAAAAACACACACGTTGATTAATAACATACCCATTTTGGAATTCAGAAAAAATCGAAGGGGAGTATCGATTTGGAGGTGGAAAAGATTTCAGAAGCAATAATAAATAATTAACTGGGAAGCCAAAAACAACACGCATAATAAATTTTTGAATATTGATGCACAATGACTCACATATATTTATGTACATTATGAAAAACGAGAAGTCTCCAACTGAACATTCCACGAGGTAAAGATTCCAGGTCGTCGACGATCTCTCCAATTCAGTGCGGAATATAATAATTGTTTATGACTGGGGATTTGCCTTTTTACAAGAGCATGTGTGTTTAAGGTAATTACATCAATTCAATCGAGTCCAATATTTACACTTCATCCAAATCCCTTCATTTTCTAATTGAAACATTCGCAGTTAACAACAAATCCGTCTACTCCAATTATTCCACATAATAAGAACATTTAGAAATACAAATATAAAACAACGTACTGTTTTAAGAAGTCCTCCAGAGTCTTCGCAAATTCGTTCAGTTGGGCGTGTTCGTCTCTTTGAACTTTCTCCTCGTTCGCATTTTTTTGTTTGAGTTCGGTTAAGGTCTTAACTTCCATGTCCAACTGGGCAAGGCTTTCCTTAAGACTGGCTATTTGGCCATTCTTGACCTCAATCTCTTTAGATTGCACCTCAATTCCCGTAGCAAGAAGATTTATTCGGTCCAAACAACTGCTGGAATCTTCCTGAATGCCTTTAAGGGCATATTTGACTGCCTTCTCCACACCACTATCAGCTTTCTCTTCAGTTACACCGCCACCACTTTCTGCATCAGGCTGTGCCATTCTTTCCTGTTCATTTAATGCAAAACTTCCTCCTGCACCACTTGGCTTGCTGGTCTCTGCTCCTTGTCGTTGTCTTCTTTCTCCTGGATCCGCTTGTTCTCTGATCGTTTCAATTGGAACTCCTCCACCCACATCCGGCTCTCCTCCTCCTCCCCCACTTTCTCGTCGTTCACCAACCGTCTGCCCTCTTTCTATTCCTTTTGTCCTTCGATCTACTTCATTTGCCTCCAATTGCTTTTCTCCGTGTTTCTGTACTCGTCCGCCTTGAGTCATTTCTTCTCCTAAATCCTCCTGACCTTCTCCCTTCTCCCTTTGCTCCTCAGCATGTCCTCTTGACCCCATAGCTTTACCCCCTCCACCTTCAATGTCTCCGCTACTTGCTGTGCATGAAGCCTGCTTGCTACTTCTCTTTCTTTTCTGCAACTCCCTCCTTTCAGCAAGAATGAGTGGCGAAGGAGGTCGTTTCCTTGTAATTTCAGCAATTACAGGCTCCTCAATACAACAGTCAGAGTCTTCAACTTCCGCTTCCTCTCTTGCTTTATAAACAGCAAGAGAGTCCGCGAATTCCCGTTCTTCAGCAGTTCTATGAATAGAATTTATTTACAAACCATCCTTGTTCTGCGAGTAATAATAGTTATACCCGTCCGTACCTTTGGTCCGAAGGCAACAAGGTAGAAAGCACCAATTCTGGTTCAATTGGTACGAGACCTTGTGCTTTGAAAAACGCAGCAATCTCCAAGATTGAGGGAAAAGCATCCTCCAAACCTTTGAAAACCACAATTTTTATAAATAAAAGCAGGTTAACTAATCCAAGAATCTTTTCATTTTCAGACAGACTTACGTCGGTAATTCAAATCCCTACATATTTTCATTAATGGCAATAATCCTGACTTGTGATAGACCTCCCGTGCATGTGGAATTTCAAAAAGCCGGCGCAGAGCCTCCAGCCGATTGTAATTCTGCAAGATGCAAATTAATACCCTTTTATAACTATTTTAATTTAAGAAGTTTAGGTTAGTTTTATTAACCTACCTTTTCCTTTTGATCCCTTGTCTGTGGCGAATCGTGACTGGGGTGAACACGTTCAGAAATCATGGCCTTGGCAATCTTGGTGAGAACTTCCTTCTGTGTGTCTCTTCTGTGTCCACCAAATAGCCTGAACACACTGAAAGCGTCTCGGGCGCGCTGAATTGCCTCATGGATTAGATAATCCATTCTTCTTCGTCTAAACATCTAAGTCAGCAAAATCGTTTTCCACATGTAGAAAAAGGAGCCGAAGTAAGATCTGTGTAAAAAGGAAAATGAGGCTTGCTAGGTTCGCTCAAAGTAGTGCACAGTCATAATGTTTGGGGAAAGCTTCACACAGCCTCTTATTAATTTTATCCTCTTACCGCACTGGCTGTCGTAAGCGGTTGGTAGGCACCTAACCTTGTATTTTTCTACGTATGGAAATCGAAGTAACGGTAAACGAAATAATGGCAACTGGACCTTCATAAAAAGTCTGTGAGTTGAGTGAGTCTATGTGCAATATGAATCTGCAAGCTTGAGGAAAGTTTCAGTATGATGTGAGACTAATATTTTACATGAGACGTAATAACTTGACGTACTGAGTTGCAAGTGGTAATATTAAAGACAAAAGAATAATTAGTCATTGGTAATCACAATAAAACAAAATGATACAGACAACAAAAACCTTTTTGTTGAGCTGAACTGACGAGAATTCTATATGAAGAAAGACAAGTTTTAGTTTAGCCGTTGATCAGTGTCCCAATTTTCATAAACCTATGATTCCATCCTATGAATTAATTACTATGTAATGAACATGTTATGAAAAATTCATACTATGGAATAGACATACTATGAAAAATGCATACTATGTAAATTTTCCTATGAATTTGCCTACCTATGAAATAGAAACTACGAAACGTCTGAATACCTATTCTGGTATGATATGATAAGTCATATGATGTTGAACATACCTTGTGATGAATGATGACAAGTTTCCAAACGACAATATTGATGGGTTGATCACCAGACGATGTTGCAGTAAGCAGAATGATGGACAATTAGTATTTTAAAACACGTCACAACCAAATCCCGTTACGGATAATTTGGTTTTATTTCACAAAACAAGTGATCTTAGTGGAGAAACTAACTGCCACTCTCGGCCACTTTCCGTATACTGCCAGCTTCTTTCAACTCGACTGCGTGTGCTTTAATCAAAGATCAATGATGCGGAAGGAACAGAAGGCACGCATGAATCTGTGAATTGAGTATCTATTGTCAGTATTACCGTGCATGAAAAATGATACTGACAGACCACATTTAATTGAAGGGATTTTGAAGCTGGGGTTGTGAGTAACAAGGAGAAACAGGCCAGAGGCTCCTTTACCCGGGTATGTCTCGTCAACAACAGGTGCGGATGCTCCACTGGGCTCTTCTATGTATAGGGGCCATTCAAAGGGACAGCTAGTAAGTACAGTTAAACTTATACTGGTTTCCTTTTGTGTACTGAAGAAGAAGAAAGTGTAGTGAAAAGAAAATTTCCAGCCAATATTTTAGTCAATATTTACTTCATCGTTCTATTTAGTTTCTTTTCTTCAGCCGAAAAATCCAAACTGTTAATTTTGACAGGTTCAAAAAGTTTTTTAAATTACATTTAGTCTCCCAATTTTTGTAGCATAATGATTTGCGCTAGCAAGTCGAAGTTGGTTTTAATTAATGTATATTTTTATGCAAGAAATAAGCTTAAAACCCTGGACATTGTATATCCAACCATGATTTAATTCGTTCATATTCGTTCTTCTATTTTGTTATTGATCACAAATATCGTATCCTAGCACAAAAAATAGATTATATTTTACTAAGCTAATATTATTTTCTTGAATTCCATATTTACAAGTTTACATGGTTGTTGACATCGATTGCAACCGCATTTTCTTCAAGAGGTTTCCCTTCACCTGCATAAATCCCAAAAGGACTCCAATGAAATTTCAAGAAAGTCTCTCTTAATGGACAAACTCCCCACTGTACAGCTCCGGGCTTTCACTGCTTCCTCTTCTTCGACAAACCAAATACTTGTGTATACAACAAGTCATTTCAGTGGCTAACTTTTTTCTCGCCTTTAAAGATAAACAGCTCAAATAAGGAACAGGCTTCGTGCTGCTCGGCAAAAAATTCACTGCGCAAGAATTTAAATTTTTTTGAATTAACCGACTAAGGAACGAAGTTTATATGGTTAATAACTTGAAATAGTTGAGCAAGCATTCAAAGGAATGTATTTGTTGTTAAATAACTTTCTCCAATTAAGTTGAGATAACAAGGAGACGACCGTATTCAGGCGACTTATGGCTTTCTATCCATTTTTTCTCTCAAATTCCTCGAGAACAAAAACTAGGGCACATCAAATAAGCCACATCTTATTCGAGTTTTGTCAAATTCTCGGTCTTGGTTTCTGTATTTTTCTTTTAATCTTTCTTCATTAATTAAAGACAGTGAATTTTAACTGCTTGCAATAACTTTCACGACAATAGAAGAAGGCGTTGAGGACTCACTCACCTGTGAGAGTGAAGAAGAAGCAACCGATGAGAAGCTGTCGTCCAGGGAAATGAGAATGGGGCAAGTTGAACCGCTGCATGTGCATCGTGCGAGAGTATATTATGTCATTATGTGTGTGTGCTTATGGGTGAATTCGATTCCTCGACAATTCTAGTACACGGAAGCAAAGAAACGACGAAGTGGAGAGAAAGGGGAAAAGTGAGAATGGAAGGAAACCAGTCTCGCTCCTTTTTTGCGTTCTTCACATTCCAGACTTACACCAGACATTCACTTTCCCCCAGGAACATTCACGTAAAGCTCATGCACCTGTGTTCAGCGAGGAAAGTTTCTCTTTTCCTTCTTTCGCAAATGGAAAGGACTCCAAAACACATTCACTCAACTTGGCAAACTAAGTTAGGAAGAAGAGCACTTCAATTCCCAGCACAAATCATGCACACAATTATATCCTAATTCATAATGTCAACAAATATCCTCAATCTCTCAATTTTTCCAAACAAATGGAATCACATCCCACCGGAAAGATATACAGAGCGTGTTAGTAGTTTATTGGAACGATGTTCAAGCAAGAATATCCGAAGTCCCAAAAACACCAGAATTTTGAAACTTTACAGTTTCACCCAGAAACCATTTTTGTTTAATATTTCACAAATATTTTTCCATTTAATGCGTAGAATCAAAAGATATTAAGTATTTTCTTCGTCGCGATGTAATTAAGTTTTTCCAGGGCAATTTGACCGCACATTGTCCTTAAAACCACTGTAAAAGCACAAACTCACTTACTGCTTTATGTTTGAATCAAAATAAACTGCGACAGAGATTAGACGTAAATTTTTTGAGAAGTGTCTGCAGACGCTCGTGATTAAGTGTTTTCAATTTTTCGAATTTTGTAAAATATCGAAGTTGTGGTTACGAAGAATTTTTGTTGCATCAATTCGATTCTTAGGATGAACCACGTGTATTAGACGATCCAAGTTTGGTCTTAAAATTATCACAAGATGTTATAAAATTGTTTAAACTCAAAATTGGACGATAAATACTTTTAATGGTGTGTAAGGAAATTCTCTCTAAAGTTGAAAACCGAAAAATAAGCTAAAAGATGATAGTTAAACTATTTTCAACAAGCGATTCACTTCAAATTCAGCTTTTGTTCTGTTGACTTTTGGGAATTATTTACACATACTGCAACATTCCGCTTAACTTTCAGGATCCCTTACGCAGAGACTCGAACTGTGTGGAATCAAATGTCACAGAAGAATACGTGCAGCTTTGTTCCAACAATTCGGATGAAGTTTTCATCCATTCCATTGCTCCTTCCACATTCTTGTTAACCATGGCAGGTAAGGAAATCGAGAGAAATTATGTAACAATCGATTATGTTGCCCTAACTTTCTTTCTCGATGATATTAATTTTCACTGTTTCACACACTTCCAGCACTATTGTTGCAAAGAAATAAAGGTTAGAAAAAAGCAATAGTGCTCCATTTATCCCCTATGTTCCTAAGTGTATGTTATCTGTGACTTTATGCAGCCAATAGTAATGTCCCAGTTTTTCATCAGGGCAAAGGCCCTTGCCGAGTTTCCCCAATTTACGAACTCGGTGATGACTTATAGTCATCGAACAAAGACACAAGATTCGTGAACCTAAGAGCTGAGGGAGTAAAAAGCTTTGGAGTTGAGCTCTTATTTTAGAGCATTGGAGAGACGCTCACGAAGAGGAAGAATCTTGGAAACTTCAGAGATTTCTGGCAAGACAAAAATCCGTCCTCCGCACGTTAGAAAAAAAGAAATAGCCTGTATGTTATTATACCTATGAAATAATACCAAGGTTTCAAGAACTACGGTTGATATTCACAAGGTTGTAGTCATTTTGCTTGTCTTCAAAGGAGAGATTCCGATCTTGAAGACTTTCGTGTTCTTCTTCTTCCACAAGATCAATCGTCATGTAGACATTTGCGGGACTAAAAGAAGTTCTTCGGACTGTGAAGAGGTCAAACGTTCCTTCGAGCTGAGTTGTAGCTCAAAGAAATCCTCCTTGATTGTGCTGGAGTCTCTGGTACAGGGAATGATTCTCGGAGAAGTTGTGATCCTATTCGTGTGATGTGTCATCATGGCTGAGACTGGTGTGCCTGGGTTTTGGAAGAGAAATCTCAAATACATCAAACACAACCTGCTCCTGTTTCTCTTCTCCAGGATGAAAGGAATATGACGGGGGACCCTGTTTGCCTGCGGAGAATAAACTAAGATGTGAATTTGAATCATTCTTGTGACGCTTACATGATTTTTCAGCTAATATCGCTACCCGAGTCTATTCTGCTTTTGGTCATCGACAGATGTGCTCACAGTTCTTCGAACATGCTCTTAGTTTGCGTATCCTTCGTTCGGTCGTGTATTTGATTGCAACAGAAAAGAGACAGTAGATGCAACGAACAACTTAACAGATTTCTCGTGTTATTTCCTGTTGGGCTTCTCATCATAGGGATAGATATCAGGATGTCAGTAAGTTAAATTGTTTCTGGAATTGCAGTTCATGTTTAACTAGTACTATTTTTGTGCCAAGATTCAACAGACGTCGTCCTTCTCGCCAGTTTTCATAGGGCAATGTATTAAAGCAATTAAGAAAACAAGAAGTGGAAAAGAAAACCCACATGAGTATGAATCTTATGCCTAACATTCTAAACTCTAAACTGATATCGATTTCAGAACAGGATTTCGAAGAAACAATAATTCATCCCAAATACATAAATAGTTACACACTCAATCAAATTTCTGCTCGTCTCCAAGAATTACGTCTGCGTTGAGACTCATTTCTCAGTTAAAACTCCGGACTCTCATAGCGTTACAGGCATACAACCACGCTCGTGTTAATATTAGTCGCACGCCCATCCAAACAGCAGCACACCTTGGTCAATTATCTCCGTTTCACTAACACGTTTAAATCTATGCAAGCTGATGAGATTGATTTCTAACGTGGACATTGGATTGGAGTGATTCTGAGTGGTGTTTCATTTTCACATCTTTCCATTTCACCAAATCTGGCGCGAAGGATCCGTTTCCTTATGCGTCTGAAAATAATCGACTGCAATGCTTTCACCATGCTCAAATCCAATTTTCCATAATCAAACCAGTCTGCTTTGGATCGGATTGGAAAAAGTGTTTGCTCGTGATGAATCCTTGAGAAAGTCTAACAAACGGGGAATAGCAGAGATTATCGGTCTCTGCAGAAATGAAAATACATTCCTGTTTTTTATTAAAGAGCATACTTTCACCTTCAGAACACCTCGCCAGGGACACATCGATTGGGAACTGGAGCTAATTCTCTTTCTCCAGGTTCCAATGCAATCCAAACACAATAGACATACTTGCGGCTGGCATATGGTACTCCTTTTCTCCCAGGAAGTACCCATCCACCTTTAGGAAGTATAAACAAGGCCCTCAGTAACCTGAAGATTTTCTATACCTTTCCACTTCCTAAAGTCACACATTGATGGACTGAGCAGATCTGGAAAAAAATACATTTTGCGCGTTAAAAAATCTGTACCAAATGTGAATGGCTCAGAAGACGAATTAACTGAGGGGCCTAACTGCCTTTCATCGCTTTCCTGTCTCTTATTCCGGAAGAACAAAACAAGGACCAACAAACAAAGCACAAAAATATGTAGCCTCTTCAGCTTCTAGGTCTCAAATTTGATAATGTATTCTAAGCTATCTAAAGCATTGATGGTAGAATGCAGCTTCACAGTTTGCAATTCCTTTTATTGTGAAGGAGAAAGGAGTTGAAGAGCATTGCATAGTTCAATAGATTAGCGTAGAGGTTCAAGAAAAAAACATTCACCGACAAAGAATGGGAACCATTGACACTCACTTGAGAGAGCGAAAAAGGAGAAGCAGATGAGGATGAGATTGTGTGAGCCAGATGAATGGAAATGGGGCAGGTTGAAACGCTGCATCCGCACCGTGTGTATGTGTGTTTATGGGTGAACAAAATTCCCGGATAAGTCTGGAGTGTAGTGAGTTCACTCTTAGGCAGAGAAACGAAGTAGAGAAGATATGGGAAAAAAGTGCAAAAGGAAGGAAGAACAAGCCTGGTCACTTTCCTTCACCTTAATCAATTAAATCAACGGCTATGCATATCAATAATTTCGCAAATATCCTAGCTGGAAGGTGGAATTGAGGAAACACACTCATGAAATGGTTGAAATGCATGAGTTGAGTTCCGTCAAAGAATATAGGAACTATTTGTTATTAGATTTGAATTTAATCCATGATTAAAAAGGAATATTCGTTTTTGAGATTAGATTCTCTTCTCCCTTCATAGGGTACCTTCAAATGTTCGTTTTACGTTTCAATTTTATCTAAATCATTTCGATTCAAATCACTTCCCGACTTGGCATGAAGCATGAAACCTTACTAACGCGATGGTGCAAATTCTTAGCAACGCTTTGCACTCCATTCTTATCCTTTTTAAATCCCATACATATCACACACTCGGTTGGGATTTTCAATGGTTGACTACATTGTCAGGTAATATAAAAAATACTCGGGGATCGGTTTCCCGTGCTTGCTTCATTCTGAAGCTTAAGTGACCAATCCTGTGTTTTGGAATCTGTGTCCATACTAACTGAAAATTCTATCTAGTCTGTGGATTTTCAACGTAGATACTTCGTTGATGTCTTCAATTAAAGATAAAGCCTTGTTCTTCCATTTTGTACATCAGAATTTTAGATTTCCTTCTGGTTCCTGAGATATAAGCACATCTGTGCGAAAAGTCACAGTTTTTTGGATACTTTGTTGTATAGCTCAGCTGAAAATCTAAATTTCAAAAATCTGATGCACAAATAGGGAGAGACAGTAGTGGGCTTTAATACAAGCTATCAAAGAAGTCTCTACGTCAACTTTACCCAGACTAGATAGACCGAGAAGGTAGTATGGAATTTCCATTTGATTATTGCGTTGCTAAGAATTTGCACCATCGTCTTAAACATTTATTGACCTTTAGTGAAAGACGGATTCCAGCTAAACTGTATACTAAAATACCCAAACGAAAAAACTGAGAATGAGAGAAGTTTTGTTTAGGCTGAAAGTGAATTGTGTGATAGTCGGATGATTTATTCGGATATGTTATAGTCCTAAGTAAAACGGAATTTATTTTGTTACTAATTTCGTCAATAAACACACTATATCACAATTCCTCAGTAACAAGTCCACTCGGCCTTTATTTTATAAAGTTCCCATCGTTCCCGGAAAAGTTAGGCCTTTTGCCCGGGCAAGATCTTCTGTAGGCTACATCCAACTATTTTCTGCATTCAAACTATTAAGCTCTGGATCTCTAGTATTCAAACAACTACTCTCATTTACCCCGTTTTGGAAATTCGCCAGCTTGGGAATACAGTTTCCCATTCCATTCAGTGAATGATAGATAGTTTAATTCTTGAGCGAGTTTTGAAGAGCACTGACTTCGCCAGTGGCTATGAGCTTACAGAGACTGGAATGAAGAAACTTGGGGAATGTGAGAAATGGTGAAAGCACGCAGGTTCGCTTGACACCAGGTACTTTTTGAGAGTACTTCTCCTTACCTGCTCACAATATTTAAGGACAGTGGAGAATCAGTGTCAGTATTCTGATAATAGGAATCACGCACATAAAAGCAGCTCTACGCACCATCACATTTGTCTCACAGAAGAAAGCTAAATTCAAGCGTGCATATCTTAGGTGAAATTTGATCTTCGACTGATTTCTGCACTTAAACGTCACTGAAACGGTTTTTAGAAAATACATGCATGCGTTTGGAACGGCAGTGTGGGTCACTCGGGGTATCATTGGTAATGTTTCATACAAGGTTGACATAACTTCAAACAGCTCTCGTAGTCATGTTGCAGTCCGCATTGAATCTTCTGACTACAGGTAAGACGGGTGCTGTTTTATATCCAGTGTGGAAAGAGTCCTACAACAAAGGTCCAGGTTTCCAAATGATGAAAATTCTTAATAGACTAACTTCATGCTTTCTCGCATTCATCCCAAGTAAACAAAAAACTTCGTCTTTATTTCGTGATACAGCTTCATTTCCACCTACACTTATCTCCAATTCCAGCAGTACCAAATGTCATTAGTAGTAGTACTCAGTTTGATAAAAATTATGCATACAATTTTTTCCATATTTTGCTTTCAGATAATATATTGCACAATGTATCAATAAAACACCAATCGCAATAGTCACAGAAATAAGGTACATAAATAGTTCCTTGAAGTGTCTGGTTTGTAATTTACAATCAGTTTCGTACGAATTCGAGGCGAAAATAAAGAATCTGCCACAAGTGACGAAAAGCCCAGCAAACACTCACACACTCGTATATCTTTGGATATCTCTTGTTATTAAAACGACCTGTTAAAATTATAATCACATCCACACATGCAAATTAAATTTATGAATAACTGAATTTAGCTAGAATTTGCAAGGAGTCACACAGAGACAGGAATAAACCACAAAATATACAAAATTATTGCAAGGACAAATATATGCAGAAATCAATATGAATGACTAACCTCTCCGTGAAAGACAGACAATTTCTATGACGATAAGGTTGCCTGTGATTCCATTGCGGTTATTAGCAGTATAAAATTCATATTTCTTAACATAAACTAATCATACGTGACTCTACTATCGGTACCCAAATATTCCAAGCTGCAGTAAAACTTTTTCTGGATTTAGATTGCCCGTCGTTTAAGACAACATTAAGCATAAGTTTGAGATATTGAAGTGGTTGAAAGAGTGAAATAAAGTTTGTGGACAATTTTATAAAAGTAAGATTTCAAAACTGGGTTGTGCGTGTGCCAGAATTTAATTTTCCTTCTTAACAAGCCAAATCCATGATTTTAATGCTGGAAATTATCCAAAACTTAAGGAAAGGTTTTGGACACATTGAAAGCCAAGTCTTTTATGTCCATTTTCACAGAAGATACACACTGCGTTCGTTGTTCTCCATTTGTCCCTCCGATTTCTGGACTGGATTCCGTGTCTGCCATGTATGTGTCCATCTGGTCGGTGCAGTGAGTTTCGAAGATCTCTTCGAATTGCAATTGGAGGACAGGTTTCTCCTTATCCTTAGGATGAGACTCCAGCGAGCTTTGAGAAACCGATTCAGAAGAGAAGCTCAACACTTGAATAGTTGGCCTACGCTCTCTTGGTAGCATTTCAGCTGAAATTGGAATCCTCACGGGAACAGACACCATTCTTCTCTGATTTCACCTCGGCCGATTCTGAAAAACGTATGGAATTTATCGGTGCAATGGTTAACTTTTCATAGAAATTCATTTTTCCAAAAAGAAATAAAGAGTAATCAGTTGTCTTACCATTGCTGGTTCGTGTGTAGTTTTTTTAAAGCAGTTTCCCATATTTAATGATCCCGTAATGATACAGGAATGAAATTCCGTACAAATTTGTTGTTAAGGTTTTTGAAGTATGAAGTAACAATCAGAAGCAGATTTTTACGGCACAAGTGTTGTCTTGATCTCCTAAATGCGTTGTGATAAACTAATCCACTCCCCTCATTTCAACCAAAAGACAATTGAAATATGAAAAACTTACCGAGGATTCGAATCTCACAATGGATAATGTATGACTGACAATGAGTGCGAAACAGAGATCTCTGAAAAGCTCCACGTCCAACCGAACTGCATGAGACGAAAGACTCATAAACTACACTGCAAATTTTTACGGCAAAATTGGCGCAGCAGTAATGAAACCTGTTGACAAGTAACAAAGTTACAATATCGAAGAAAGAACACCAAGCATACATTTCGAAATTAAATTTCGATTGAGCAGACACTCACAGTTTCATGAATGCACTTGGTAGTCCCTTAGACACTTGCAATCAGGTTACGTTCAGAGTTAATAAGATGAACAAAATCATCGAAAACCTCAGAAAAAGAAGCAGTGAAGTTTGTAATCAATTAGGATTCAATTCTATGAGTCACAGGACTCTTGACAGAGAGGAAAAAAGTATTAACTATGAAACAAAACAAGTCAACGACAAGAGGCAACCTCCAAACCTAAATATACGTCACTTCGTTTCATCTAGTCCCGTTTAGGCACACAATTCCCTTCTTTAAAGGACAATGCGGCAAGTCATTTCCAACCTAATCGACACCTTCTGTTAGTTTTACCCTACAAATATTCAATATTTAAATTGTAAAATTCGATTTTGAGGATGAAAGTTGTGAAGTTGATCATCCGAGTTTTCAGAAAAACCAATTGATAAAGGAGTTTTAATGGAAAGGTTCATAAGCTGGTGAGGACCATAAAATAGCTAGAGTTACAAAACAATGGATTCTATAAGTGTATGCAAGTGTGGCTACACACACATCAAGGCATTTTAAATATCCTTGCCTACGACATACCTTTGTTCCAAATTTACTACGAGGAAGTCATGGGGGTCCGAAAAATTGTCTGCATTTTGGTTTCTACTTAACCCCAAAACTTATATTTGATGCTTTCGAGCATAGAATACAGTGAGCTTTCTGTTCTTTTATTTTTTACTGTGCTGCCAAATAATTTTGCATATTGAGGACAAGTTTTTTCAGACAATACAGGTTAAAGTAAAAAACATCGTACTGCTTTGCACGCTGAAAAAGAAAAACATTACACGTCAAATCTGGAGTGTAAAGAGAAACACACAAAGCATACGGAGAGAAAGTCCAAAATTACATGGGATAAAACTGTCATTCCTGTGGGAAGGCTTTATAATGACAACAACTTATTTTGTTTGGTTAGTGACCAACGGTGTTATTCCGAGAATAATATCAAATGTAAGCTCTGACATTCTTCTTTTTATCTTTTTAATTGTACCGACGCCGATTATTCTACATGCTCTTCTACCTACTCATGCGAATGAATGACTCGTCATGCAAGGTCTGCAGTCACACGCAGTCACACTTCAAAAAGCCACCTGAGTTTTGTCTTGTGTTCTGAGACAATGTGCATCTTCACCTTTTACAGAACTCGTGGTGCTGAAATCTGAACTTTATTCCTTAGTATCCAGACGCACAAGGGCCACGAAAAAAATTGTGTCTCCACACAATATCCCGTGCTGCTTGCACCTAACAATTTGCATTCATCTACACTCATACCACACAGCTTTACTTTTTTCGAAATCGATTGGAAGATTACATGCATCTCCTTTGCAAACTCTTCCGTGGGATACTGTGTGTAAAGTTCGCCGTATGCTCTACCATGCATTTCCATTCCCCAAAGTGATTCTTACCATCATCGCATCACCATAACTGCGACTCTTCCTCTAGCGAAGTTCCACTGACGAAAAATTGGCATTATATTTCCGCTCCAGCAGCAAAAAATTCATGACCTGCAGGAGTTTTCTCTTTTTAAAAAAGTTTTTGAAAGATTGTGGGTCTCCCTATCATTGCTTTAAGTACAGGTCAATCATGTATTGTCACTCGCAATTTTATTTCTTTTACCAGTTACGAACACCGAAGGTTTACGCTTTCAGATCCAATTACATACTGATATTCAAAATCCTATTAACCATTGAGAAGAAGGCATACTTCGAATGTTCGACTAGTGAATGCTTCCACAAAAGCGAGTGTATCTGCATACTTCTTCCTGTGAATTCTTCAGAAGAATTTACTATGAACTGCATATTCCAAAATATATTTGAAGAAGAAGAAGAATTAATTACCACGAGATTTCCCAGTCACTGGGTAATTACATCTCAAGGAATACAAACAACATAAATAGTGAGTGAGTTGAGTTGAGAGAGTCTTATATTCCCTGTGTTCACTTATTGATCGCCTCATCAATTCTACACTTGAATAATCCTAGAATTGTAATGGATTACGAAGAAAAGTTTCAGGTCGTCACAGGGTTACTTACACAGCAACATTCGTTACATTGTAAAGCTACTGTTTGATATGTTTAATAATGTTTATCAAACACAGCATCTACGAATTAATGAATACAAAGCAAGCGAGACAGTGTAAGATTTATAAAAGGTAGCATAGCATGAAAAGACTTCCGAGGAGAAAGGGTAGGAATTTGTATTCATTGGAGCTACAAGTGGGAAACGACACTTTAGAGATGACAATGAAATCAATGCAATCTTTCTTTGCGAGCGGAGTCCGAATCCCTTTGTCAACCAGTGCCTCTACTCTTTTGTATGAAACGCGGTTCTAGGTTATCCCAATTCTGTAATCCAATTTCTTCCCCATCATTTCTTCATAGTCAACTTTCTTTCCTTTACAAATGGGAAAGAAACAAGATTAGTTTCTACTTTACAAAATCTATGATCTCTGATGCTAATTTTCATCAGAAATCAGATGAATTGAGGCTCAGCAGGAACTGTAGCGACCTTGTTCATGGGATGTTGATTGCATAAACGTTTTCTTGTCTTCAATCACAGAAAGTTTTGGGATTTAATAATCGGGATAACCTGTCCCAATTTACACATTCCACAGTATATACAAAATGTATGAGACACATTTTCGTCAAAGTGTCTATTACCAAACCAAACCAAAGACCAAAGACCAAAGATCCTACGGAGCTTCATAATTGCAGCTAATTAATATAACACTACTTAAGTAAATAATGAAAGTAAGTGTGTGTCACGTGGTTTTATAAACCATCTTAGGTCATCCTGAGGTCACAGATAATCCTGCGAGGATGAGAAAGGTGAGAAGCTTTCAATAGCAGCCTAAATGTAAATATCACAAATTGCAAATGTTAACTAACTAGTCCTTCAGACTATCTTGCGTAGAATAGGAATCTTGACTGAAGAATTATTACCTTCATCAAATATACATCAAGTTCATTTAATTGGCGGGCTCATTTGCTTCTTGACATTAGATGCAAGTCGTACAACCTGATTTAAAGTCAATGGAGTGTAGTGTATCACGTTTCCCCATGTCATGTGACTTGTCGAGTGCGAATCTTGGATTGTGAGCACGCCGTGTGCCAGACTGGATTCCCTCTCCTAACAGTTTGCATTGCTGTAATTACCTCACTATTAATTGGCATAATTAGAACCTTTCGAACCTTTAATAAATAGCATTGGTTGTAGTAGCAAGCAGGTCTACAGTTGTGTCCTTATTTGCTACATACACCACATGGAGAGAATTCCAAATCAATGTCTGGTTTTTTCAAATCATGGGGTAAATTACTCAGGGCTGTCTTCGTAGTAACATAGAAGGATCGTTTGCTGTAAAAACTGCTATTACATAAGGATGAGAATAATAGCAAGTGTGAGTGCATTGTTGAATAAACTATTGTGTACAATCGTGCGCTAGCCATTAACCTCACACTAACGCACGTGTTTCAGTATGAGTTGAGAATAAGAGAATGAATTCAGAAGGAGAGAATTCGAAATAGAAGACTTGTTGATGTAAATGCAGCAATGAAATTGTAAAATAATCACTAGGTTGAGAGTGAGATCTGGATTTCCACCAACAGAAGTTTCCTAAAGATCATTGATTTATTACGTGTAAATATAAGAACTAGCACATTAAAACTAAGTTTTACCGATCAAAAATTGAATACTTTTCCAATAAAATTACTCTCCACAACATTGCAGTGTATGGCAACAATTTTAAAAGATTCGGAAGTAGGCAGAAAGATTAATCTTCTGTACAAAATTACTCACTTCCTAAGCAAACCTGCAAAATCTGTAATCTTAGGAAGCTCTTCAAGTTCAAACTTTCTCTTTCAGGGAAAACGGAACATCATCATCAGTCTACTATGTGGATTTGTATTGCTAGACGTGTTCAAATCCTCTACTCTTAAACAAACATAAATGACCATTTCTCCTGTCTCGATGAAATAAACGGTAGCCGTTGACTAGAAACGCCACGATTCCGATCCAGCAATGACATAAATCCTGCTAATAAACACACATCAATTACATCTTACATACATCCCTGAAGTGGTTTTTGAACACTTATTCTTTTGATAGAGACACAGCATTGTTTTACGTTAGACTAACAAACGCCTAGATCATCAAAATATTCAGCAATCTCAATAACTATTATGCCTCTAGCCTCAAGTTTCAAAGGAAAATACTTTTACAAATCTGCAGATAAAAAGACGGATTAATGGTCTAGTGGTCCTTAAACGACAACATGTCAATGCTTGAGACGTCAACGATCCTTCTTTTTTCTTCTCATCAAAGAGGGATTACACCGAATTTTTTTTCTGATAAAGTGAACCTGCTCTTCCGAGATAATTCATTTTCCGTGGAAAAGGAGCATTCAGATCATTCTAAAAAACTCCTTCGTTGCACCCTTACACGGGAAGACAAAATATTTCACACTTTGAATGAAACCTCTGTTGCTCCCACCCTCAATGGCAATGTCCAGTGACTCGAGATGATATGCTTACCAAAAGAAGAAACGTACGTCTGGAAGAAAGTGTGTTCTTAATTTGCTCGTTTACCTAAAATTACTCGGCCGTTGAGGAATAGGCCTATCTCGAAACATGAGACCAAGCTTAGTAAATGGAAGTTAGATGCATCCTTCCTGTCTGGAGTATGGTTTTGCGCTTGAATGGAATTGAATAAGCACACTTGTTTTCTTTTCATGTTTTCAGGAATCAATTTGTCAGACAACAACATATAACTTGCTGCGTACAATTTGTATTGGTCTTAAAAACCTCGTCGACAAACTTGAGGCAGCAAGAGCTCGTAAATCAACGATGAACTTGGTTTGCATACATATTAGTGATTCATAATATGTTTTCGGTTTTGCTGTTTTTTGTATACAAAATCTTTCCTGAAGATGAAATGAAAAATCGAAAACCAGCATTTATGGGCAAGACTCTTACCTTTACAGGAGATACCGTAATTGCTTCCAGCGTGAAAGCGAATGGAGAAAGCCGGGTTCGGTTGGATCTAAACCTCTACTTGGAGTGAAGAAGAATGATAAGTTTGAAAATCTGTTGTGTGTTGATGGCAACAAGATCAATTAAACGAAGCAAGCATAAGGCTTTTAACGATTCGACAGCCACACACTCATTCTATCGACCACATCAGCTCATCAACTATTGAAGAGATCAACTTATTGTTTGAGTCGTAGTG
>JAQGAD010001700.1:0-17581 GCA_034696625.1 Isotomurus palustris | reverse complement strand
GAAATGACCGCGACGCCATCCGCAGGACTCGTCGCTCTCACGCGCTTCATCATCCGCGAATCTCCGACCACCGCGGTCACCTTCACTCCCACGACCATCCGCGGAAGGAAGACGTCGTTCTCACACATCATTCCGTCGACAGCGTATTCCCTGGAGCCAGTGGTGACGACGCTGACGCAGGCCGTCCCCTCGCTCCTCCCCCCCACGGACAACAACGCGCAGCTGACGAACCTTCTTTTGAACCAGCTCCTCAGCGGAGGACTCCTCAACCCCGCGCAGCTCCTCCAACTCCAACAAGGTCAACTGGGCAGCGCGCAGCCGCAGGTCATTGAACCACAGACTCCTGTTACGCAATTTAACACGAAGACAACGAGCTACGTGACCACGGTCACTGACTTCACGTCGACCATTGTGAAGATCACACTACATGGGAAGCCTCTGAAGTCGACGATTGTCGAAACGTCGACACACGTCATCACGGCAACTGAGTTTATCACGGAGACGGTTGTTATCACGCCATCGCAGAATCCACTCGCGGTCAATCCGACGGCAGCGCCTGCGCTGAATCCGCAGTTCATTCAGAATCTCCTGCAACAACAATTCGCAGCGCAGTTGCAGCAACAACAACAGCAGCAGCCGGTGTTGCCGCAGATCATTCCGACACAGGCGATTCTGCCGTTGTCAATTGGCGTGACGTCAACTCAAGCGGCACCTCAGGTGCAGGAGGAGAAGAAGGAGGAGGAGCCTAAGAAGGAGGAGGAGGCTCCGAAGAAGGAGGAGGAGCCGCAGAGCACGGTCATCACTGTGTACGTGTCGGGGAAGAATCCGGGAGAGTTCAGTTCTGTTCTGAAGACGGTGGCTGTGGGGCAAGAAGAGAAGCGGAGGAGGAGGTCACTCACCTCTTCTCCACAGGTCGTCGCTGCGAGAACATCAACGACGCTTGACTCCGACGCTTCCTCTTCGACGCTGAGCGCGACTTATGATTCTGACTTTGACCCGTACTTGAACTTCGTTGACTATGCCTTGGAAGATAAGAGTGAGGTGAATGACCTTAGGGAGGGCAATGACCTCGGAGGGGGAGTGACGCTGGAGGACTCGTATTCATACAGTGACCCCTTCAGCAACCTCCTGACGTCCGTGGGGGACGGGGGGGCAGTTGGAGTCCCCACGAGGCAACTCGAGAGTTCCCACGTCCTCGCAAAAGCTTAATCACAGGAGAATAAAGGAGGAAAGGTCAATGACACACAAAGGTCAGTGACCTCTCCTCCTTCTTCTTCTAAAAAGGACTGAATAAAAGGAACTGACTCCACTCCCCCCTCCCCCCCAGAGGAAGAGGTGACGGGAGACTTAATGATATTTACTCACTAATTAATTAATGCAAACGAAAGTAATTAATTAAGAGTTAAATGAAGCGTGTAGAGATTCCCAATTAATTAATTAATTAAGAGTGCACAGGTGTGTCGTCGTCACTTCTGTCCAAAAACCTGTGCAATAATTTTTCCAAATTACGAAATGTTTTTTAGTTTTTTCGAAATAGTTTTCGTCTTGTTTTAGTGTTAATTAAATGCGTAGGTAGTTTTTTCTTAGGTGAGGCCGAGTTCAGTTTTTGAGGTTTTTCACTAGAAATACGAATTGTTGTACAAAACCTGCTTAACAAAAAGAGGAGGAGGTTTTTTGAAAAATAAAATAAAATTTTGAAGGTAGGATATTTTTATACGAGGAAATTTTGTAACTTTTTGTCATTTTTTTACTTTTTTACTTGTGGAGAGTCAGTTAAAAAATGAGAGAGACTTGTGGCCATAAGAAATACAGAGTTAATTAACAACCTAGAGTTAATTAATTAATTAAGATGTATTAATAAATTAGACTTAATTAAATTGGATTGTAATTGTAATAATTGGAAATCTGTTGACATTATGAAATTGATTTGTGGAAATTATGAAAAGGAGGACGCGCGTGCCAAATGACGAAAAGGAGGACAGGTTTGCTTAATTAAGTTTAATTGAGGTTTATTAATTAGTTTTAACTAAGTTTTGATTAATTAAGTTTTGATTGATTGATTGATTATGATGATTTGATTTATGTGAGTGAGTGTGTGGAATAAAATTAATTCTGAAAAGTGTTCTTCATTTGATTCTTCGATTCTTCTTCTTCCCTTTAAACTGTCTCTTTCTCATTTTCTTGCGATGCTTGAACATTAAGTGGGGCTGTCCGTAAACGCTTAAGCGAATGAAGGGTCGTTGAACTTTGACCTCAATGGCGTGTCTGGTTGACCTTTAGGCAAGAAGAAGAGGAAAAAGGAGGAGGGGAGTTGGGGGACGGGGAGCATCGTGAGGGGTCCGATGGTGTTGACGTCGGGCGCGACTGAGCAGCGCGTGTCGGGGGGGCGTCTCTTTCTGCAGGGCGCGGGGGGGCCGCTGTACACAAAAATTATGAGCAACGGAGTGGAGGTCATCGTCAGAGGTCAGTCACACCCACCACAAGTGGCGTAGCACTTAATTGTAGAATGTGTGTTAAATGAAGTGAGTTTGTAGGGACGAAGACGACGCTGTTTGGGGGGAACGTTGAGGGCCACACCCCCTGGCTGCCCCACAAGGTCATCGGTCATCCCTCGAGGCCAGTGACACTTCCAGCTTACACCGTCTCACGCCACTTCCATCTCATCGACAAACAGGCCGACTCCAAGAAACCCGTAAGTCTTCAGCGCTTTCTCCTAAAGGTCAGCGACACTTAATGACCTTGACCTTGTTTGGTGTGTGTAGGCGAATCAGGTGATCGCTGCGCTGCTCCAGAGCATCGTGAGGTCATCGACCCCTGACCTCGTGACAAAGACGGTCCTCACGACGTTCACCTACCTCACCACACTCCTCAACAAAGCGTCAAACACACTCGTCAAAAGCAGAGAGGAGGTACGCCACTTAATTAATCAATTATCAAGCTAACTTCTCAATCACTGAATTAATTGGTTTGCTAATTAATTACACAATTAATTAATTAATTAATTACAGGTGATATCGAATGTGATGACGCAGAAGTTCCGTCCCTCGATGGAGTACACCGCCTCCCTTAAGCTGCACGAGGGGGGCGTGTCCTCCTTCGCCCACGTGATTCCCACCTCCTGGGTCACCCGCACCCTCACAACGACCTACGCCTATTTCAACACCTTCCTCCCCCCCACGGGAGACTCCTCCCCCCTCGTCATCTCCTCCACGGAGGTCATCTCCAACATCGTCACACTCCCCGCATACCTCGACGCTGCAGTCACGCCCCTCCACCTGGATTATGGGGGCATAGGTCACTACAGGCCAACGACTTCCACTCTCAGGGAAACAGAGACGTACTTCTCCACTTACACCTTCTCCAGGGGCGTCAGCACAAGGCGGGAGACGGTGACGCAGGTGGTGGTGACTGAAATCGCGTCCCCCCTTCTCCTCCCACCCTCCCCCCTCCTGACCCCCACTGCCACACCCCCTCAGGACCTCTTAACAAAGACCTACTTCACCACATTCACGCATCGATTCACGGAGAGACTACCCGGGGGAGGAACGACCGTGCGCAGTTCTACCCGCTTGACCTCTGACCTCGTTACGGAGCGACTCCCACCAGCGTCGTTTGAGGAGATGGCGGAGACGCCGCTGTTTGTCCTCTCTTCACGGAGCCTCGCTTTTCCTCTGAGGTCATCGACGCTGGAGGTCACGAGGACGCTGACCCCTGTGATGCTCTACGCTACGAAGGTCTACTACACCACGTACACTTACTTCACCACTGTGAGGAATCGCGGAGGCGGAGCTACGGCATCTCTGCGCGTTCATTCGCGGACGCAGGTCGTGTCGCGCGTTGTGACGGAAGCGCTGTCGACAGCATTCGACGAAGACTACGTCGCCCAGCTCAAGTCGAATTACTTAAAGGAACACTCCAGTTTAGTCGACGTGGCTTCGCAGGTGACGACGATAATTCCCACAAAGACGATTGACCTTCACGAGTTCATTGAACCTTCGGTGACCCTTGAGGGGGCGGGGGTGGGGTCAATGACCCCCCACTGGCCAAAGGACGACGGGAACTTGGGGCCCTTTGAGGTGTTCGACTTTGAGAAGGAGAAGGCGGAGGAGATAAGGCCGACGGAGGGAGTGACGACGACGCTGCCATTGGAGGAGCCGTCGACGCTGACTCCTCCCCCTCCTCCTCCAAAGAGGAAGGTGATCACGCGGATCCACTCGAACATTCACAAACTGTCGACACCCATTTCGTCGTCAGAGGAGCATTTCGACGAGGTGCGTGAGGAGGTGAAGGAGATCGTCAGCGTCCTCACCAACACACAAGTCACACCCACATTCCCCGCGGATGTCTATCCCACGAAGAGCGCTGGAGCCAACGACGCTGCTCAAGAAGATGTCGACGTCGACCTTTCTTCAATTGTTCTCGAGGACGTCGACGCTTTTCCTAATGACCCTGTGACCTCGAGGATTCCTGTGAGTCATCTCCCAACTCCTCCGCTTAACTTTAAGCTCAACACGATTTCAGAGGAGGCAGAGAAGTCAGTGACCTCCAGCGCAGCGTCGTCAGCAGCAGCGTCGTCGAGTTCAGTGACCTCCAAGTACAAAGTGCCTTCGAAGTACACGTTTCCGTCGAGAGAGAAGATTCCCGAGGACAAAACTCAACTGGACATGTTTCCCGAGCTTGGCGTTAGGGAGAGTGCGTCGTCAGTGAAGGTCGACTTCCCCTCTGACCTCCTGGGGGGGAGTGGCTTCGACTACCCCTCCATCCCCTCAGAGGAGGAGGAGGCGGACTCGTGGAGGAGGTCGACGTCCATTCTGGCGAAGAGAACGGGGACAATTCTGTTCGACAACTTCTCTCCAAAGAGTCCGACTGTAAGGCCGCTCATTTCTCCAGTTCCAACGTCAAAGATTGTGAACTTAATATCAGCGCTTGTGGATGACCTGGAGGAGGAGGAGGAGGAGGAGGAGGAGAGGTCGCCGGAGGAGGAGGCGCCGCAGAAGGTGTATGACCTCGGAGGAGGAACGGTGACCTTTGGGAGGGAGCCTGTGGAGGAGGAGAAGGACTCGGGGTCAGCGTATGTGAGTGTGGAGGAAATCAAACGACTCAATGCGACGCTGCAGTTGATCAAACGGCAACAGGACAAACCCACAACGACAACTGAGAAACCCACGACAACGCCAAAGCCAACGACAACTACGACAACAACAACGGAAGCTCCTCCTCCTCCTGAGGAATCAGAACAGGAGGTGGAGGCGGAGGAGACGGAGGCGGTTGTAGAGAAGGAGGAGGAGGAAGCTCCAGAGGAAGAGGAGGAGCCAACAGGTCCGAGTGCTGTCGAAAAGGAGGAGGAGCATCTGGAGGAGGAGGAGGAGGGATCAGGGAACGACGAAGCTCCTCCAGAGGAACCCGAGATTCTCGCAGAAGAGAACGAAGAACCTGCTCCAGTTCCTCCAACGGAACAAGTCATGGAGGTGGAGGAGGGTGAGGAAGGAGGAGCTCCTCCAAAAGTGGAGGAGGGAGCTCCATCTCCAGACGTCCCAACTCCTGCGCAGGAGCCACCTCCTCCAAAAGTGCTGGAGACTCCTCCCCCTGAGAAGGACGAATCGCTGTCCTCTTCGCAGGAGGAGTCCTCTGAGGATTTCTTCACTCTCCCTGGACACAAAAACGTCGTCGTTTCCACGAAGCGTCCGTCGACCAAAGCTCCATCAAAGCGACCCAACAGCAAACGTCCCCAGCGACCTTCCTCCATGGAGGAGGACTCTCGCGAGGACGAGCAGGACGACTCCACCCACATCTACAAACTAGGCCCCTCCTCCAGCTCCTCCTCCAAGGAGACGGAGGAGGAGGAGGAGGAACAAAAGCGGAGGAGGCGGAAGAAGAAGAAACCCACAACCAAGCGGCCTCCTCCACTTCACCTGGACGACGAAGAAGAAGACTCGCCTGAAGTCTCCAGCGAAGAGAATGTCGACAAAAGGCGACCGTCGACCAGACCAACAGGCCCGTCGAAATCCGGACTCACTTTCCCTTTAGCTGCAGGCGCAGGAAGCGCAGCGATTGCGACCGCAGCGACGAGCAGTTTCAATTGGAAGCCGCTGCTGAACTTGGGGGCAATTGGCCTCGGAGGACTCGGCGCCTCCGGACTCACCAAACTCGGCCCGCTTTTCAACTCCGTCGCGGGATACATGAAGGGCGCTCTCATCCCCACAATCGCACGGAACGACACCTTCCAGGGAAACGGAGGTCAACGACCCCCGCAGAAGAAGGGACGGCGACCTGGAAGTGACCTCCAGAGAGGTCAACGCCCCTACTCCCGCCTTCCTCCGAAGGAAGCCCCGGTGCGCCAGGGAAAAGAACCGATTTACATTCCCCTGAAGGAGAACGAAAACAACTTCCGGTATAGTGACCCGGGTATTCCCCGAAGACCCGTCGTCTCCACTGCAAACGAACCCAACCTCCTCCGCCCCTCCGGAGGAGGAACAAAGGAGCCCTTCGGAGTTCAACACAACCTCCACTTCCCCCCAGGGAACTTCGGAGGTCACGGAGGTCACGGAGGTCAGTTTCCCATGGAAGACGTGATGAACTTCAAACCCCCCGACGACATGATTCCCAACATCTTCACGCAGATGGACGTGCACGGAAACGACCCCCACAAACACGGCAACCCCCCTCAGCCTGACACGCGTCCTGGGGGCTCCAACCTCCCCTCCCACTCCCCAGGGGGAGGAGGAGATCATGGGAATGTGGTGCACATCGTCCCTGGCGACCCCTTCGCCCACCCGCCGACCCCCGAAGGAAAAACATCCGACTTCTTCAGCCGACCTTTCCACAACTTAATGAGCAACTCAGGGAGAGCCCCCTTCCCCCCAGGGAGGGTCACTCCGGTGGAGAAGCCCCCAGGTCACCCGGGTAGTGTGGAGGTACTCAACGAAATCCGAGACTACCCGCGAAAACCCCCGCAGAGCTTTCTCCCTCAGAGGAATTCGGGGATTGTCGTTCCGTCAAAGAAACCCGGGAGTCTCCCGTGGCCTTTCAATACGGAGAAGTTTCAGAAGGATCCCTTCCACAGGGGACAGTTCGGTCCCCCCGGGGGTCAAGGTCAACAGCGTCCCTCAGAGGTCACTCACCCCCATGACTCATTTGAAGCGGACTTCCAACCGGAGAACCACGAGGACTTCTTCAACCAACCCGGGTTCATTTCGGAGGACCAGTTCGCAGGGGGCGTGACGACACCCAAGCCACTCAGACGACCGCCTCCCACTCAGCCACCCCCACTTCCAGGAAAACCCGCCCACCCGCGGCTACCCGGGGAACCTCCGATGCTCCCGGAGGAAATGAATCCGCAGAGAGGAGTGGAGCCTCCGCACAACCCACAGGGAAACATTCCTCCGCACAGACCGTGGAAGGTGCCTCCCCAGGTGAGTCTGGGGTCATGGCCAGGTCAGAAGGAAGGAGGGGAGGTCATCGCACCCCCCTTCAGGGGTCAACGACCTCCTCAGGAGAACGAAGTGCGACACGAGGAGGAGGAGTCTCACCTCCCGAACTTCGGAGGAGTGGACATGGAGCATCCGCAGGAAGTGCAGACGAGTGAGGAGTCCATCTACAGACCACACGGGGGACAGAACAACATCCACGGGGATCAGCGACCTCCTCCCCACGCAGGTCAACGACTTCCCCCACAGTCAGGTCAACGACCTCCTCAGTTCAACGACAGAGGTCAACAGCGTCCAGAGTTCAATGACAACCAGAGACCCAATCAGTTCAACAGAAATGAGCGACCTCAGGCGAATGACCTCTCCAAGCCGAAGTGGGTGGAGAAGACGGAGCGCTGGCCTCCCACGCGGCCACCTCCAGTTCAACGACCCCAGGAGAACAACAACAACTTCGGAGGACGACGACCTCCTCAAGAGAAGAAGAACGAGGTCAACGAACTTCCCACGAGGATTCCTCCGTTTAAGCCGCAGCCTCCTCCCCCCGTGGGGGGCGGAGTCACCGGCCCTGGAGTTCTGGAGGACGGCTTCCCTGCGCGGAGACCTCAGCAGCCTCCACAGCGACGACCTCCTCCGAAGGAAGCGACGAATCCCTCCGAAGAGGAGTTCCTGGATTACCATGACAACGAGGAGTTCGGACAGAAGGAAAGTCGACCTCTGCTGCCACACGAGAGAATCCCCCCAGGTCAACGACCCCCACCTCCTCCCCCTCCGAAGAAGGAGGAGGAGTGGGAGGACCACGTGGGCGACCACTCCTCCGCTGAAGATCTCTTCCACCGACAACAGAACACTCACATGAACAGACCCAACAATCTCCGTCCCTTTCCTCCGTCGCCCCCTCAGCCACTCCCCCCACCTCCCCTCCAGAGAGGTCAAGGTCACGAGGTCAACAATGAAATCCAACCGTCCAGAGTTCAACGACCTCAGGTGAACAGCGACAACGCTGCGACGGTCTACATCATCAACCACGTCGATGAGGAGGAGGACGAAGAGGAAGGAATTCAGGAAGCGGGGTCAAGACTTCCAGGACCCAGTGACCCTGAGAGGTCAAACATCCTCAGAGGTCAACAACCCCAACAACCACACCCCCACGACGAGGAGTACGAGGAAGAGGAGGAGGAAAGAGACACTCCGCTGTCTACAGCGTTTCCCCATTTGGTGATCAAGGAGATTCAGACGAGGCCCGTGGTTCCCTACGCCCCCTCAACCACAACGACCACCGGGGGAACGAGGAGCCCCCCCAGAGGAAGAACCACCCCCGTGCCCCCCTCACCCCCACCCACCTCCGCTGTCGCCCCAACGACAAACAAGGCGCTCATCTCACGGCTCTTTATTCGAAGATTCTCTACGCCAACGCCAAGGACAACGTCAACGACAACGTCAACTGCGCGTCCTCCTCAGACATCGCGGAGACCAGTGGATCCCTTCAGCTTCATTGCGAAGTCGACAATGTTGGGACTCCCCTCGGGATTGGGAACGACCCCCGCCCCCTTCGGAAGAATAACGACGAGGTCAACTACCCCCCGGGGAAGCCAGCGTCCAACGGCAATGTCACCTTGGAACCTGAGGAATCGATACGGAACGCCAACAACCACAACGTCAACGACAAGGAGACCAAGTACGACAACGCAGAGGAAGGAGGAGCCAGTGGAGGAGGAGAAGGAGTATTTGGAGGAGGAGGGGGAGGAGCTGAGTGGGGCGGGGTCTAACATAACGGAGGTGAATGACGCCAACCACCCGAACCACCACCCCATCCACAAACCCCCCATCGACGTCGCCAAGTACCTCGAGGGACAAGACGAATTCGGACAACTCTACCAGGGAACGGAGGACTCGGAGTCCGTGATTGACCCCGTGACCTCAAAGGTCATTCGAGTGGGAGGAGGTGGACCCCCAAGGACGAGTGAGGGGGGCATCCACAACCACCGCGTCGACAAACCCCCGCAGAGGAACCTCTCCTCCGCTTTCATGCGACGAACAACGACACTCAGTTCGACCACAGAGGACGACGACAGCGTCACTGAAATCGGACTCATTGCAAACGACGCTGCGTCTACTTTCAGGTGAGACGGGTCAACGACCTGAGCTTATGTGACCTTTTAGTGACCTCAAATGACCTTTGACTGTTGACCTATCTTGTTTGTAGGCCTCCGTCGACGCTGCGTGCGAGTGAGGAGGACGCGTTCCTGAGGAAGTACACAGTTCCTGCTGGCGTCTCCCTCTCATCCCCCGGGGGAGGAGGAGACAAGCGTCCCTGGTGGCCAACCACCTTCCGTCCCTCTTCAAAGGTCAGTGACATTCTGGAGGGTCAGGGGTCAGCGCACTCCCCCAGGGTCACCACCTACAGACCCCCCCACAAGAATGAAGTCACAGGGAACGAAATTCCGTCTTCGCTGCGCCCAGCGCCGCAGTCTGGAATGGCGTCGTTTTATGACGACGAGGAGTCGATGGGCGAACTGAAGGTGAAGAACAAGGAGCTCCACAGACTCCCCCACTTCACACGACGTCCCCCTCCGCCCCCTCCCACAGGTCAACGACCCTCCTCCTCCTCAGGTCACGAGGTCATCAGCCTCGTCCGCCCCAGCGAACTGTCCGAGTACGAAGCGTCGTTGGAGCGACTGAAGCTGCAGAAGGGAACGGAGGAAGGATGGGAGGACAACTCGGCCTACGAAGACGAGGAGGAGGAGGAGGAGCCTCAGAAGAAGACAAGCGTGACACCACGCCCCCTGAGCTCCCTCTTCAGACGCCCCTCCCCTCCACCACTCCCCCAGGGGAAGGTCACGGGAGGTCAGCAGCAGCAGAGCGTGTCGTCGAGTACCGCGCGTCCTGCAAGCACGCAGAAGAGCACTTCGTCCAACGCGATTCAACTTGTGAAGAGCGTCTTCCCCCCAGAACACAAGAAGACGGGGGGCAGTGCGGAGGTGAAGGCCAAAGGGGATGAGGAGGAAGGGTCAAAGGTCAACGGAGGTCACAGGGAGTCCAGTTACATTTACTCATCTGAATACTACGAGGAGGACGAGGAGGAGGACAAAGCCAATCTGATTCCTCCGAAGCCATCAGCCACACCCCCTCAGTCGAAGACGTCTTCCATCCAACTGGTCAACCGACCTCCTCCTCCACAGCCCCCTCAGAGGTACCCCCCACGACCTCCTCCCCCTGGAGGTCCCTTCATGAACCAACGGAGACCTCCTCCTCCCCATCCACCAGGGAGATACCCCCCAGGAATCGGAGGTCACAAGGTCAACGCCCCTCAGCCAACTCAGGGGGGATTCAAGATATTCCAGTCACCCGGGCGACCTCAGCCTCCCCAGAAGATCCCTCCTTCCCCAACTCCTCCCCCCCAGCAACCTGCCCCCAAGACGGAAATGGAGCCTCCGCCAATCGACTCCAACCGCCTCGCGCCGCCAGTTCTGGAGCTACCGTCCTCAGGACCAATCCGCTACAAACCATCGGGACCTGCGAACGCCAACGCCAACGTCCTCCGCCCAAATCTCCTCCGTCCGGACGACGACCTCTTCAAGAAGGCCAACGACCCAAAAGGAGGGGGGGCGAGGAAGGGGGAGGTCATTCACACCATCGCCTCTGTCGACGACAACAACGCCATCATCGCCACAAACACGTTCACCGCGATGCTCCTCCCCTCGAAGAGTCTCCTCCAACCAACAAAGGCCTCCTCCTCCGTAGCTCCTGTTGCCATAGCAACGGAGATTGAGGGGTCGGAGGTCAACGCCCCCCAGGGGGGAGGAGGGAAGAGAGTGTCGACTGTGGTGAAGTACACCGGAGGAGTTCTGAGCACACAGGAGGTTCACTTGGAAGAGGAAGACACGCCCCCTCAGGAGGAGGAGGAGGAGGAGGAGGCGGGGTCAGGGGAGGTGACCTCAAGGGTCATTCAACCCACGAAGGCCTCCGACCTCCCCAAACTTCCCCAGAGGAGCAGAGGCACGACGACACAAAAAGCGAATGACACTGCGTCGACGTCGACAACCACGACGACGAAAGTGTCGACTTCAGTTTCGACTTCAAGGGAGACGACGACGAGCACAAGTGGCGGCACAACGAGTGAAAACGTGCGAGCGCAGATTCTCAACAGACGTCCTCCAACCAACACGGCAACTTCCGCTCCTTCTGCCACGTCACCCTCCTCAGGAGGAGGTCTGCAGCAGCGACGTCCCTTCATCCCGACGCGCGGTCCTCCTGGACCCAACGTCATTCCATGGGCAAAGAGAACGCAGTCGACGACACCACGTCCAACGCCAACAACTGTCGTCCTCCTCCAACAGACAAACAGGACGACGACAACAAACACGGCAACCCCAGGAAGAAACGCCTCTGCGATTCTCCGCTTCACGCCAATCGGAGGAGGAAGTCAGCGCGGCAGCGTGCGACTTGACCTCCGACGTCCACAGGTAACGACACCCAAGACGACAATCACGTCAAGCGTCTCTTCATCCACGTCAAAGGAAAGTGGCGGAGCTGTGAGGAGACCCGGAGGATTCTTCTCCCGGGAGAAGGGCGTGTTCTCCGGAAGTTCGGAGGAGGTATCGTCGTCAGCGTCTTCGGGAAGGAGAGTAAGCTCGTCCACCACGTCAACTCCAACGACAACGAGGAAAGTGGCGTCGATATTCAGAAACATCAGCACGTCAACTCCTCCTACGTCAAAAGCAACGTCAACGTCAACTCCTTTAGCAGATGATGAGGAGTACGAAGAATATTCGTACGAAGTAGATGAAGTCGTGACACTCCCCCCGAGAGTCGTGACTACGCCCAACGTCAAAGTAAACGTCACTGTGAGTTCCAGCACGTCAACTTCCACGTCAACGTCAACATCAGGGTCGCAGGAGAAGGTCACTGACCTTCTGAAAGCGAAGCCGAGTTGGTCGAAGGAGAAGACGACGGGGTCATCGAAGGAGAAGGTCGTTGAACCCACGAAGGTGAGGGGGTGGGGTGGAAGTCGGGAGAGGTCGAGTGGGGTGCACAGGTTCCGTCCTGCCTCGGGGGTGCGCCCCACCAACCTCCCTTCAATGGAGGAGAACGACGTCCTCCCCTCCACGCCAACACGCTACGTCACTTCCACGGAACTCGTCACGCGCACAATGACGGAGACAGAGACGATTGTCGTGACGGAAGGCGGAGTGAAGCGCACGGGAACAGTTTTCATCACGAAGACAATTCCTCCAGCCACGCGCATCTCCACGCTTGTGGGTTCAGTGACCCTCGTCAACACTGTCGACATTCGACCGACTGTCGTCATGACGACGCTCTTCGCAGACTCCTCCCTCCAGACAAAAGGCCCTGGAAGTCCTCCCACTTTCTTCGACTCCACCGAACACTCCAACGGAGTCAATGACCTCGACACAGAAGGCAACGACCTCACTCCTCCGAAGACGAAGACCTCAGAAGCTCCTCCTCCGTCGACGACGACCACGTCGAAAATTCCTCCAGGGATCGTGACGAAGAAGACCCAACTTGGAGGAGGAGGAGGAGGTCGGGGTGTCGTTGACCTCTCAGGATGCCCTGCCAACTGTTCATTGACCCCAAATCAGGCCTGCAGAAGCTGGGCGAACGGAACGCGCGTGCGCTGTGACTGCAGAGCGGGCTACGCGCGCATGAAGGACAAGTACCCCTGCAGACGTAAGCACACTTTTACACTAAGCGCTTTTTCTTTATGGTGAATGAACTCTGATTGACCTTTTGTGACCTTAGCGACGTTTACTTATGAAATGCGGCTGTCGATTGAGACGATGGAGGGAATGACCTTCGACTTCCGTGACCTCAGCGACGCCTCCTCCGACGGATACGTCGCATTCATTGGCGTGACGAAGGAGGCCGTCGACAAAGCGTTCCTCTCCACAGACATCAAGCGACAGTTCCTGGGCTCAGAGGTCATCGCTGTGACCCCCGTGAAGAAGGTCAACGAACCCCCCACAGTCAAAGTGTCCTTCCTCGTGCAGCTGACGACGAACATTTCGGAGGAGCGCGTGCGCAACCACCTCCTCCGCACCCTCAAGGCCGCCAACTTCTCCGTGGGGAGGAATTCGGGCATCTCCGCCTCCAGAAACTCCTCCGACGTCCTCGCAAGAGGTCAGTGACCCCCACTTATCCCCGTTAAAGTTCAATGACCTCTAACGCCCTTAAATATTTTCTTTAGATTTCAACGAGTGTAATTTGCGTGAGTTCCACGACTGCTCCGTCAACGCGGACTGTGTGAATGTGAAGGGGTCGTTCACGTGTCGCTGCAAACCCGGGTTCAAGGACCGCATGAAGCGGAGACCCGGCAGGGACTGCCAAGGTCAGTGACCCCCACTTTCCTTCAGTTGACCTCTTGACCTCTCAACTGACCTTAATGTTTATCTACAGAGACGCCGGGATGTGCGGAGTGCAGCTTCAAGGGAACGTGTCACGTTGACTCGGGAGGAAAGACCGTCTGCAACTGTTTCAAGTGGTACGGCGGCGCTGAGTGTCAAATCAACCTAAAACGTAAGTCAACGACCTCCACTGACCTCTAACCTTTCAGCGTCTGCTAATTCTAAAAGTTCGTTGACCTTTAGTTCCCCTGATCGCTGTTTCTGGAATCGGATCTGTTCTCTTCATCCTCGTCGTCCTCTGCGGAGTCCTCTTCGCGCGTCGCTCCTTCTCCAATTCATCCGCAGCGTCCAATCGGCCGCTCTCTGCGCGCATCGACAGACAAGGAAGTGAGTTCACTGACCTCACACGCTTAAGCTTGAACTCTTGGGGGAAGTTCGTTGACCTTTGTGTGTTTGTGGGTGTTGCAGGTGGGAGGTTCATGAGGTACAGAAGCCCAGCATCCGTGGCGACGCTCGAGAGGACGGCTATTATGGGCGGAGACTCTGCCAGCAGCGAAGGAAGGAACAGTCCCCACCCCCTCCAGCCACCCCCACTGCCTCCCCCCCAGGGGGGACACTTCACCCCAGACTCACTCCTCATTGACGTCGACCCCAAGGTCACAGGGCTGATGCATTCCCACGTGAGGCCGTCGGGAAGCCACTCCGACGTCAACCTGATGAACTTCTCCCTCCGCAACGTCATCCCCGAACAGGTTCGTTGACCTTTAACATTGGCTCATCTCCTATTGACCAAGTTGAATGACCTTTTGACCTTTGTCTTTTAGAATGAGCGCGGAGGTTCGGGATTGGCTTGTGTCATTCCACGCGCAAAGATTCGTCCACACTCGCGACCCAACTCACGACACGCCTCTGTTGGCGCGGATCCCTCGCAAGACCTCGCGGCCAATGAGCGACGACTCCTCAGCTACCTCGACCAATCACCCTACGCCCACATGGTACGCCCAACCACCTTGGAATCCAAGGTCACAGAAAAAGGTCACTAACTGTTTGTTTGTTGAGTAGGGAACAGCGCGCGCAGGCAGCGGGTCGACGCTGAGCAGGAGGAACGACTCCGGGAAGCGATCCTCCAACCTCCGCAAACTGAGTCTCCAGGAACAACGCAAAATTTCACAAGGCAACTTCAAAATTCCCTAAAAAATTTCAGAATTTTGAAATATTTTTGAGAAGAGGTTTAACGTGTTTTTTGGATGAGCAGGGGCGCTGGTGTCGTCGGGGACGGAAGTGTCGGCGATGGGGGGAATGCGGAGGAAGTCGGCGACAGGCCTCGACCCCCCGGGGGGAGGAGGAGGTCACGATGGGGGCATCTACTCTCAGTACGACAAGTAACCCCCGCACAACGCACACTCAACACTCAACCGCACTCATTTCCACCTTAGCCATCTACTGTTGAACGGTGTGTCATTGACCTTTGAACTCTTTTAGGTCAGTGAGTGAGGTGAGGTCATTCGACGAAACCATTCGGAGTCCCGCGAAGGCGCAGCTGTACCACCACACCCACCACACCCACAACCACGACGAGAACTCCACGAGGGCCTCCTGCTATTCGTGCAAACCTCCGTCATACTGCACATACTCAGAGGTCAGTCACCTCACCCCCATTTAAGGTCACCAGAGGTCAAACTTAACGTATACTTTGATTTAAATTCAGTCTGCTGGTCACACGATGGGCGACAAGGACGGAGCATCCACAGTTTACACGACGCAAGGGAAGCTGTTCCGTCTCTCACACGACCACGACGACGTACGCTCCTCCCACTTTGAATACTGACCCCCCCTTTTGCTCATTGTGCCCTTTACTTATTGAGTTCATTGACCTTCACAGGGAGACACGTCCTCCACCATCAGCAGCCAGTAACCTCCGAAAACCCGAAAATACCCGCAACATATTCAAAACTGCAAAAAAACCGAAAATTGCAAGGAACCGAAGAAGCTCCTTCTCATCTTCCTATCCGCCTGTCTCACCTTTCCCTCCATCCGCACTTGTCTTTCCTCTCACCCAAAACTACCCGAAGATACCCGAAGTTACCACCACCAATTCAAATCTGGTCGAAATACCCGAAGTTACCATTTCCGGTTTAAAACAAACTCCCTTCTTCATCCTTTGAGAGCTTTAAAAGTTATTTACTAACGAAACCGTCGTACCTGTTTGTGTTAAAAAACCACAATTGTAATTTCCGCAGTTACCACAGCACACAAATTATATAAATTATTTATTACGGTTCACTTAATTTATTTTACTTAAGCAAAGATTTATTTATTTATTTATTTATGGTAGACTATTTTTGTACCCGCCCGGAAACCGAATTCTAAAATAATTCGGGATTCCTCACGACAAGAGCTTTACTTAATTAATTAATTATTTAATTACGTATTTATTTATTTATTTATTGAGTGATGAGTGGTAATGAAGAAGACGTTAGGCTTAAGTGAGTTCAAATGATAATTAATTAATTAAGTTTATTAATTGCTGCACACACCAACTGTACCTGAGTTTATGGAGGAGGAGTCGTGTGCCATAATTCAAAAGATTTGTGTAAGCCTTACAGCTCAACCAGTTTCAAAACGAAAGCAATTTTAGGGAACTTTTGGTAGCACACGCAGCAGCAGCCGCACAACCACGGAAACAAAAAAGCTATTAAACGAAGAGGGGTATTTCGTAGCTAATCACCAAGCAAACGTCACAACTTATTTTGTCGCCTATTGTTAAGTTTATTGTTACGAGAAATAAAAAATAATATATTGAATATTTTGAGTTTTGCAGTTCTTTTCATTGTGGAATTTACTAGATTTTAGGTACAACAAAATTCAGTTTTTATAGACTCTCTCAACCTTTTTGGTTTTTCAATTTGACCAACGCGACTGATGTATGAATTGAGGCCTTAGACAACTTGCATACGGGTCTGGTACGAGAAGCGAAAAGCCCCAGGTATGTTTTTATATTTGTAGTGTCATAAACGCTATTAAACCGACAGTCACCCAATATATTCTTGTTCAGATCAAAGAACTGCACGGCATAGTATTGTGTCAAGAGCATTTTCTGCTACTTCAGTCAATTCAAATGCATTTAAGTGTTAAGGATCCAGTTTATGAACACAGTTGGCTGGGGGAATCGCCATAATAGACTAAAAATCAGAGTAGTTTTTCCTACCACTTCCCTAGATGAATTAAGTTATGTGTGTGTATGAAAGCAAAAGGAATATATTGCTACTAGATTTATTGTCTGGTTAAAATATTTCTATTTTACCATATTCGACACATTTAGCAGAGGTAACTACATAAAAAAACACTTCCAAACTGATGAATTTAAAAATAAACGCCCTTTCTCCTCCTTCAGTTTTAAACCGAGGACAGCGAGGAACATCAAGAACTCAACACAAAAAATTGGTTTGCATTTCCTTCACAATTCATATTTGCAATTTTGAGCCCAGGTAATTGGGCGTATAGGAGAGGAGTATGTAGTCCGTCAGTTTGTCTGTCTGCCCGTCGATAGTGTGGTAAATCCCGAAGGTAAAAATGAAAAAAAATTGATAAATGAGATTGGTTATTATTTTTTCGCCATTTTTTTCGAAAATTACGGATATTTAGTAGATTCAAACAATCAATAATGCCCTCGAATTGTTGTAAACTTGGCACTACTTTCGATAGCGTGTTACTATCTTACTAATGATAACTTTTCCTACTTGGCACCATATTCTATGCTTTGAAAGCAGGATATTATTATAATCCATCCCT
>JAQGAD010001699.1:0-17582 GCA_034696625.1 Isotomurus palustris | reverse complement strand
GTTGTCCTATGCTGACACTACGCAACATATTATTGTCTTCTTAATGCAACATTTACTTTGCATTACAAAGTCAGAAATTTATATACTTACATCAAGCAGTTTATTTTAAGTCTGTATCTACAAAATTAATCTTCCCAAGACTTGAAAGGTGGTTTTATAGTTTTACCCTTATAATTCTAAATTAACGAATTTCAATAGTATTAAAACTTAGTAATGACGAGCTCGTAATAAATAAATAAATGGTTTTTGAAGCAAATAATAATTGATTTATTAATGAGCTATTTTTTAGTAATTGACGTGGTGTGAACAAAGTGTGTTTGTGTGGAGAGTGGCACCTGCCGGAGACGAGAGGGCGATGGAGAATGACAGGGAGTGAAAAGGCGCCAAGTGGGCGCTCATTTGAAAAACAATTTTAGCACTCTCATTCATTACTGTGCCAGTCATTCGTGTCTTCGTGTGTCAAGGAAGCGGTGATCGTTGTTGTTGCTGATCAAAGAAAATATTATTCCGAGGGTTTTGCGGAACGGGTAGGGTGCAGAAATAATTAAAGTTTCAAAAAGAAGGGAGTAATCGTGAATTGGAAGTAAGACACGGATAGTTGCACGGTAAGTGTTAGTTTTATGCCATCCGTCATTTTGTAACTTCGTAGCGTCTTCTGTTCTAGACAGCATTGTAGTATATGACAGTGTTTGAAGTTTTGTGTTTCAAAATGACGTAATATTGTTTTCAGTTTTGAATCAGGATGGCGGACGTGACGAAGAAAACTCCTGTGGAGGAGCTGGCAAAGAAAGATGATGATAAGAAGCCAGCGGCGTCGAAGGATAAGAAAGAACAGGAGGAGGAGTTGAGTGAGGAAGATAAGCTTTTGCAGGTTAGTTTAATTGGAGTAAAGGCTTTAACATAAATGGTTTAAGGAACTGTGTTAAAGTGTTAATTTTCTGGTTTATTATTAGAGCGAGTTGGACATGTGTGTAGAGAGACTGATGGAATCAAATGCTGGCTTGTACGGCGCAGCATTAGAGAGCATGAGTTCGCTGATTAAGGTATCTACCACGTCGATGACGTCGGTGCCAAAACCGCTGAAGTTTTTGCGGAAGCATTATGACACTATAAAGACGATTCATCAGAAAATAGAAGATCCCAAAGTGAAACAATTTTGTGCTGATGTGGTCTCGGTCCTGGCAATGACTCGTGGCGAAGGACGGGAATGCTTAGTTTATAAGCTGATGGGACAAGTGGACAACTCAATTGGAGATTGGGGTCATGAGTATGTGCGTCATCTTGCTGGTGAAATCGCTGATGAATGGTACGTTGCGCCTTTGCCTAACTTTGAGATTGAAGAATAGCTTCAGAAGAATTGAGAGTTATTTAATTAGGCGTGTATTCTTATTTTAATCAGGAATGGCAAAAGTGACCAAGAGGAGAAGGAAGTGGACAAAAAAGTACAGAAGTTTTTCGTCAAGGACGATAATAAAGAAGGAAAACTGTTAGAATTGGCCAAGAAAATCATACCGTACAATCTGAAGCATAACGCTGAGGCTGAAGCTTGCGACCTTGCGATGGAGATAGAACATCTTGAGCTCCTTGAGGAATTTGTCGATGCGGATTCTCACTTGAGAGTCTGTGCATACTTGTCGAGCTGTGTTGCTTATGTTCCTGATCCTGAAAATGAAGAACTACTTAAAACTTGCTTGAAAATTTTCAAGAAATTCGGTCAGTGGCCTAGAGCCATGAAAGTGGCTATGCAGCTGAACGACGTGGAGCTTGTTCAGGAGATTTTCAAGGACACTCCAGATGCTTCTGTCCGCAAACAACTAGCTTTTATGATCGGCAGACAGCAGGTTAGTCTTAGCTACTTACGATGAATGTCACCAGAAAACATGAAGTCCTTGAAGCCTGTAATCTGTATTTAAAAAATTATTATTTTTAATAGATTCACATCGAAATCCCTAGCGAAGTTGCTGACAGTGATGATTTAACTGAAATCACAACCAACAGCAGACTGAACACGAACTTCCTTGCTCTTGGTCGAGAGTTGGATATTCTGGAACCCAAAACCCCGGACGAGGTTTACAAAACTCATTTAGGTACTCTACTATGCAAAATTAAAACGCGGAGTTTATTCTACTGTGAAAGAAAGAAATTAATTTCATATATTCGTTGTATTTTTAATTAGACGGGCCAAGACATGCTTTCGGCAGTCAAGTGGATTCAGCTCGTCAGAATTTGGCCGCTTCCTTCGTATCAGGATTCGTCAACGCAGGCTTTGGAAGAGACAAAGTGTTGACTGAAGATGGAAACAAATGGTTGTATAAGAATAAAGAACATGGAATGCTGAGTGCGACAGCTTCGCTCGGACTTATATTGCTTTGGGATGTGGATGGTGGTCTTGCTCAGATCGACAAGTATCTTTATTCCGCTGAAGATTATATTAAAGCTGGAGCTCTTTTGGCTTGTGGAATCGTTAATTGCGGAGTACGCAATGAGTGTGATCCAGCGTTGGCTCTTCTGTCAGACTTCGTTGGACATCAGAGCCAGACTATGAGAATAGGTTCGATTCTTGGATTGGGCTTGGCGTATGCAGGAACAAATAGAGAGGATATAATCCAACTGTTGATGCCCATCGTTCACGAATCTCAAGTTGGTATTGAAGTTATTGGACTTGCAGCTCTAGCTTGTGGTCTTGTGGCTGTTGGAACTTGCAACGGCGACGTCTCAGAACAACTTCTTACTTGTCTCCTGGAAAGAACTGAAGCTGAATTGAAAGATCCCAGTGCTAGGTTCATTGCCTTGGGTCTCGGATTAATTTATTTGGGCAAGCAAGAAAAAGCTGAAACTGTAAACCTTACTATCGAGGTTGTTCCTGATCCATTCAAGTCAATGGCCATTACTTTAGTCGAAGTTTGTGCTTATGCTGGAACTGGCAACGTGCTGAGAATCCAGAAGTTGCTTCACATTTGCTCAGAGCATTATGAAGTATCGTCGTCCGACTCAAACTCCAAGAAAGAAGACGAGAAAAAAAAGAGCAAAGAAACTAGTAAATCGAAAGATAAAAAAGGTGCGTCAGATGACAAGGATAAAGCTGGACCGTCGTCGTCGAAAGAGAAACCAAAAGAGAAGGAAGTAATTGACCTGAGTACCCAACAGTCTGTTGCTGCGATTGGAATTGCTCTTATTGCGATGGGTGAAGATATTGGAACTGAAATGGCCTTCCGATCTTTTGGACATTTGCTTCGCTATTGCGAGCCAACGATTCGAAAAGCTGTCCCTCTGGCATTGGCTTTGTTGTCAGTTTCTAACCCAAGACTTACTGTTCTTGATACGCTCAGCAAGTTTTCGCACGATATCGACAGTGAAGTTGCCCTCAACTCAATATTTGCGATGGGAATAGTTGGAGCCGGAACCAACAACGCCAGAGTAGCAGCGATGCTTCGGCAGCTCTCACAGTACCATGCCAAGGATTCAAACAACCTCTTCATGGTTAGGATCGCACAAGGACTTGTTCATCTTGGTAAAGGAACTATGACTTTATCGCCGTTCCACTCGGATCGACAGCTTCTCAGCCCTGTTGCCCTTGCGGGTCTGTTGAGCACTCTAGTAGCGTTCTTGGATGTAAGAGGAACCATTTTGGGAAGAGGACATTACATGCTGTACTGCTTAGCCACAGCAATGAACCCTAGAATGCTGGCCACTTTCGATGAGAACCTGAAGCCCCTTCCAGTAACAGTTAGGGTTGGACAAGCCCTGGACACCGTTGGTGTTGCTGGTAAACCAAAAACTATCACAGGATTCCAAACGTACACCACTCCCGTTCTCTTGAGTCATGGAGAGCGAGCAGAACTTGCGACGGATGATTACCTTACGCTGTCCCCTATTTTGGAAGGATTTGTTATCCTCCGTAAAAACCCCGACGCTAGTTCTTAAACATATTTGTACTTCGTATTTATTTGTACACCTAATAATCAATGTTAAACCACTGAGTGTCACTGAGTTTTTATACTCGAAACTAAAATCAAAATTATTATTACTTGTAAAGGCTAAGTAAACTAATGTAATCACAAAAATTGGATGTGGGTGGAAGTGGAAATACAGTTTGTAAAACTTCAAAGAAATCGTGCATCATTTCATCAAGGCCTTGTGAACTCCTTTGTCAGCTAACGTAGCATGTAAAGACTCCGCCAATATGCCTGACTAAAATTGATATTTTTGCATAATCTGTCATCCCCTGCAGGCGGAAATGTTACGTAGTTTCCATCCTCTTACAGCATACTTAGTCATCGGGCATTTCCAAAGGGTGATCGTCGACATCGCAACCAAGGATAGAAAACCGCCTCTACTTGCCTACCAGACCTGCAAGGATTTTGTGTAATGTCTGCTGCACTGCTGATACTGTGCCTGTAACTTTCTCAAACCCGTTATTATGACAACTTTGTAAGAAAAGGCTGCTTTATTTTCATACGGGTCTTGCGGGACTTGCTGGAGGAGCTTTTGCACAAAATATTTCAAGGGAACTGCAATCAGCTGCGATAGCCTATTTGAAGCATTTTGAACTGCCAGCACTGCACTAAGATTTTAGAGCGATGGAGTTAGCAGAAGGTGGAATTGGAGAGACTCCTTTAGGAATCGAGAAGGGGGACAAGTCTCAAGATTCTTTTGCGAAAGAGGGGACAGGTGACATTAGAATGTCTTCCCAGAAGAAAACACGAGATGAAGGCACGGTAATTGAGATTCCAGAAGAGACATCAGTCTCACAGGGACCGGAAGGTCAGAACGCAAAAGACGCTGAGGAAGATGAGCCGGTTAGCATCGTTGTGTATTGTTAAAAATTCATTAGATTTAGAAGAATGAATAAGAACTATATGATGGGTGATTGTCTTTGCTTGATCAGGAACCCACAGAAGAGTTGAAGCGACAAGTTCGAGCATTGAGGAAGAACCAACTGGATATCTTGCACGTAGACCATTGGTTTTACAATCAAATGCATGACCTGGAAATGAAGGCAGCAAAAATGATGGAGCCTCTGTGGAAAAGGGTATCGAGCCAAAACTATCAAATATGGACTTTTCACTGAATTTTTGCTTCATGCGATTCTGGGTTACAATCATTTAGAGAGCTGAGCTGATAACCGGTGAAATAGAGCCTACTGACGAAGAAGCTCTCTTTCAAATCGAACGCGAGAGTCTGACGCCAGAACAGGCGAGGTAATTATCGTTGCAAGTTTACAAGTGAGGTTTTTCATTCAACAGAGTATTTTTATTTTACTTGAAAATTGTGTAAAATACAGAGAAATCAAACGAGAAGTATCGCACATTGCTGTAGGTCATTTCTGGCCTGCCATCTTCGAGAATTGTGACAATCTTGCGTTGGTTACCGAGGTTCATGATATGGACGTGTTGAAGTATATGATTGATGTCAAGGTGGAAGTCACAAAGGATCCTATGGTCAGTCTTCAGTTTTATTAGTATTCCTTGGAATGATAGCAAGCAATCTAACTCTTGTCTGTATCTGTGATTTCTATAGTCTTTCAAGCTTCATTTCTACTTCATGCCTAACGAGTACTTCACCGATTCTGTCCTGACGAAGACTTACCTTCTGACCAATGAAATCGATCCCAGCAATCCGTTCATCTTTGATGGCACTGAAATCACCAAAACCATTGTAAGCCTTCATTTAAACAATTATAATTTACATTAAATGTGGTTCAATACTGACTGTACAAAATTGTATTATTTTAGGGCTGTAAGATTCACTGGAAAGAAGGTAAGGATGTTACTAAGAAGACCATTACAAAACGGCAGAAGCACAAGCAAACAGGACACATTCGCAATCTTGAACAAGTCGTCAATGTGGATTCTTTCTTCACGTTTTTCAGTCCTCCAGGTGAGTTTCCATGTTCTTTAACTTGAGCGTAGTGAATGTAAGCGAATAATATTATGTTGATTTGTGCAGAGATCTGTAAAGCCACTTCGGAAGAGGAGAAAATGGAATTCGACGACCGACTGAAAGTGGATTATCGTTTGGGGCAGTTCATCCGGGAGAATCTGGTTCCACGAGCCACAATGTATTTCACAGGAGAAGCTCAAATTATCGAAGAAATGTTTGCATCTTCAGATGATTCCGTCAGCGATGATTCCGAAGTGAGTTTCAATTGAGATTTCCCCACATATCACACTTTATTAAGACAAACTGTAAAGCACTGTTTGTAAATTACAGGAGTCAGATGAAGACTCGGAGGACGCTGCTGATGTCGGAGAAGGTGGAGATACTTAAGCACAAATTATCTCAATCGTATTGCATGAAATAATTAGTTACTAAATCACAATTTCACCTACATAATTTCTAACATAAATAGTTAAAAACTATCAGAAGAATTCTAAGTTTACTTCTATTGTGTAATAATATAATATCTCTAAATAAACCAAACTGTGTACTGTGTATGAATATCTTAATGAACTGTAGAAACTGTTTAGAGTAAGTTTGTTACATACAACTGCACTTCTGAACACTCAAACGCTTCATTCACTAAGAACAAAGTACTTTATCTCAAGAGCCTATGTGAGTATTTATAGAACAAAATGCATGAAAAAAGAGACGACCTCAATTCTTCTCCACACTTCGGTTGAGATCGCTTTTGTACTTGTTCATTAACATGTAATGTTGCACATGAAGTGATAATCTCATGGGTGGACGTTACATTATTCAAAATTCAAATTCAATAATTGGTTTTAAAGAACGAACGGTACAGCACATTTATTTATTGTATCATGAATGGGGAAGTAAGCACAGAGAAGGTAAGCAAAAGTGATTTTTTGGTATTAATGGTTGAAGTACAAGTTACCGTCTGAATATTTTTGATATTTCAGGAGTTGCCGTATGAAATCTGTCATTCTGAGGAGTTGGGAAGATACTTGGTGGCTGGAAGGGACCTTGAAGCGTTGGAAGTGATAATTCTAGAGAAGCCTTTATTTTGTGCTCCAGCCGATGATTCCTCTAGTGATAGCCCCGTCTTCACGTACATGTGTCTTGGATGCTTCGCTAAACTCACACCGAACTCCAAATCACATTGTTCCAAATGTTCCTGGCCAGTTTGTGACCAAGCCTGTGAATCAGTAAGTCTCATTTTGTGTGTTAATTGAAAGGAATTTTAAATAGTAATCTAGATCGTCTTCTAATGCAGATAGTGCATCACTCGCAAAATGAATGTGCAATGCTCCAAGGTGTGGGACTGTCTCCTAAAGAACTTCCCTACAGACATCTTTTAAATGAGTCCATATTCATCCTGAGAGGTTTGTTCATGAAACACAAGTATCCCGACTTATGGGAACGAATCGTACTGAAGTTCGAGCACCACAACTCCGTTCGAATGGGGAAACCTGATTGTGTAGAAAAGGACAGAAAAGTACTTATGAATCTGAACAAGATAAAAAATACGTTAGAAAACAAACCAGATTTCTCGTGGTTTACTGTGGATTCCGAAGAAGTTAGTGTCATTAGTGGGATAATTAATGTGAATGCATTCAGCTCGACCAAACTAGAAGATGAGTGCAGATCTCGGCGTGTCAGAAGAAGAGTGACGTATGGATTTTGACAATTACTTGAGTTGATGACAGTAGAATTTCTAATTGAATATCTATAAATCATATAAATGTGTATTTTAGAATTTGCCAGTGTCTCTACCCCACAGCGACTTTATTGGCGCACCAATGTGTTCCCAACTGCAGTTGGACAGTTTCAGCATCACCGCATTTCGAGCAGACGATACGAACAACGATTCGAGTGAAGAAGGGTGAGATGTTATCGATTGCTTATGCAACTCAAGAAGTACTGTGGGGCACATTGCAACGCCTCATCTCTACGAGTGAAGTAGCTCACTTCATTTGTGAGTGTTATCGATGTAAGGACCCCACGGAGCTGGGTACTTTTATTGGAGCCTTAAAATGTGATGATTGTGAGTATGATGATGATGACTCGTATGTCTTGCCTCTGGAGCCAACTAATCCGGATTCAGTGTGGAGCTGTTTAAAATGTAAAAGCACAATGAGCGTTCAGAAGGTTTGCAAAGTGATAACAAAAATAGAGCGACAATTCGAACGTATCAAGAATTCCTCGTATTCTTCAGAAGACGAAGTAACTGAATTGGAAGAATTGTACGAAGAGAGTCTTGACGAATTTCTGCACAAAAATCACTACCTCCTTCATGACATTTCATTGAGAATAGTGAACAGAAATGCTTTCTCTCTTCACGCATTGACTTGCAGTGAACTAGAACGGTATTTGTTTCATTGCTTCACTGTTCTCAAGTTGACGGAGATATTAAGCCCAGGGTATTGCAGAGCAAGAGCAATAGTCCAATTTCATGCAAGTCAAGCTTTACTAGTGAAAGCAAGAAAGTCCGTGAAAGGGAGCAACATCACGGAAAAGTCGAAGTTGATAGAGATGTACAAACCGATTTACAAGATGCAAAAGGAGGCGTACACTTATTTTAAGACGGAGGACGAGAACGACAACAGACACAAGACAGTCAAAGGATTCAATCAGTTTGTGGCTTGTTTGGTAGAAGGGATGGAGGAAAGTTTGAGATTGATGCAATTAAGTTAACAATAAAAGAGATACATGTAATTTTAGACCTACAAAACTTTCTGTTTATTTTCTCTCTCACTATCAGTTTACATCCACTCGATTGATTGATTTTCTTTTGGCAAGTTTCAAATTACTACGTGTATCTTTTCAAGCACCGATTGTGAGTTGTGTTCAAGTGAGTTCAACTCAACCAGGAATCACAAATCTGAAGAAATAGGATTATTCATTACAGAATGAAACCACACAGTGGTTAATTCTCTACATTTAGACTTTAAAGGTACCTCTTGTGACTCCAGATATTTACCTGGTTCGGTTTCATTAAAATAATTGGGTTCTAAAATTCTCTATACAGGATAATCATTATTAATCTATTTTTATTCATATCACCGCATCATCTTCTAATTGTTTTATTTTTAGTCTTATTAGAATAACACACTAACAGTCACAGACTAATTAATTATTGAACAAGTGGTATTTAAGTACGAAAGTGACGAATAGAGTTCACACTGCAACAAGTGTCGACAAAATGGTATCAACACTTTCGTGATCGTTTCTACCTTACTACGGTTATTATAGTTTTATTGTTCTGGCATCATTCAATATGCAATGAAACGACGATTCATCGTTATTCCCGAAAATGTTACGTAATTTTAGCAGAATCAAAAACAAAACACTACACGAGACTGTGATAAATTGCGACTTGCAATTTTTTAAATAAATTAAATATGTACCACAGGTAGTGAAATAAAAGTTATAAAAGAAAGCAAACTATCAATAAAGTTCAAAGCCCAACAGAAATAAAATGATTTATTGTATGGTAGTCAACAATAATTACAACGTAGGACGGCTACGATATTATCACTCTATTTCTATATCACTTTCTTTCGAATTTCTCATCGACGCACCGACATCATTCATTCGTTCCTAATGTTGCTCACTGCTGGGCGTATTTCAGATTTACAACTAGCCACACTGTTAAGTGCAAATCTTTGAATACTACAAATTGCCAAGTCTAATCTGGTGTGTTCTTTTGTAATAATAGATCATTCCTGATAAATGTATTGCTTTAGGATTAATACTTTCCAACATCTTCCTTGAAGCTTCCTTTATAATTTTATATTCTATGAAATATGTCGACTATTATTTAACGATTTAAATTTAAAGTGTAATTTGTGTTTTGTCTTTAGAAAGGCTACACAAGTCTCTGCTCATCCTGATATTCCATTTAATAGATTCACAGTGAAACCCGACTGAATTTTTTGTATTTAAATGAGCAGAGTTGCTTCAATTATTTGAAAAATATTTTATCTAACCTCCCTCTGGAAGCCCTAGGTACGTTTGTGTAACTACTTTGAATGCTTTCGTACTAAAGTATACAGCTCTGATTTCCTACAGTTAAAAGTGTATCGTCAGCTACGTGTAGTTTTAGTCACTGCTGTTGACACTGTCCTCCAAGACAGATAGGTAATATAGTAATATCTTCCTATAATCTTTATTGTTTCGTTGTCATCTAAAAAAAATTTAACATCATCTTGTCTATTGAACACGTACAGTTAAGTTCTAAAATCTTGCATAGCAGTAGCAGTATACTCAAGCCCACCTAGTCCTGTGCATCACCAGTGCAGTTGGTGTGTATAGAATTCATTAAATGTACTCGATTAGTACGTAAAGATTTAAATCAATTTTGGTAAATGACTCTTCCCATTATCTTTCAAAGTCTAAATTAAAGCACCATTGTTTCCCAAACTAGTTAATTGTCTAACTGTCAGGTCTCTAATTTTGACTGTTCAAGCTTCGTTTCTCTAATTGATTTTTTTCCTACTCCTCAGCCTCATGATTTAGTTTTAGGTATGCATGTGAGTTATATTTTCTACTAGGAAATGCTTTCAGGTTACTCCGATTGATATTGGTTTGGCTAGTGTACTTATATCGACGATTGCATTCTCACTTTTCAAGTTAACTTACAGTGGCATTTCTAACCCTTCATAATTCTTCGTTTAAAATAGCTTATCTACAGAGGATTACTAATATTCCATTAAAAGGTATATGTATATTTATATAGATATTGTTACTTTGGCATAGTAGTTATGTTTTGGATCAATTAACTGATAATAAGTTTCAGTTGGCTGTGTGAAACAACCATTACAGAAATAAAAGCAAAAGATTTCGTAATTGTTGCTGCAGAACTTCATGTTTTGGAAAATTGAATGGAATTTGGAATCTCCAATCTTGTTTGAATTTAGCAAGGAACATGACGATATTCTTCTTAATCGCAGAGTCGAACTTGTCGGCCTCCAACATCAAGAGGAGGACGATAATTGGCAAGAATCTTTCCTTGGAATTCATCTTCTGGCTGCTTCTCAGAGCTGCTGTAACAGCAAAGTTGTCGGAAAGCGTTCAACTGAAAATTTTCAAGGTGAAAAATTAAACAGGATAACTTGATATTCAGGAAGATACAAGAATTTGGTGAAACTATTTTTTGTTACCTGAGCTTCAGAAACTTCGACAGGTTCTTGGAACACAATCCAAGTGACACTCTCAAGGCAAGGTGGTGTAGTGAGAGATCCAGGATAAGTCCAGTAGGTCTGTTTTGCTATAAACGAAAATCAAGAATCAGGATATTATTATGGAGCGACATAAGAAACTTTTCACTCTACCAATTTTTTACTTAACTCATCTAAACCAATTCACTAAGTATTTTACCATTTTTAATATTACTACAGTGGGATTTAATACAAAATGTATCTTTTTGGAGAATGAAGAAGTAAATAATTTAATCCATTAAGGGATTGCTAATATGACGTCTTTCATGGAAAAGCTATTATTAATTATATAGTAGACAGCAAAGCAAGGCACAGTTCACAGTGGAGTCTTCCGAAGTAAATTGGAAAGTTTTCAAGAAGTTACTTTGTTCCTGAAAAGTTTAAGGGAATGAAGAAACTTGCCTGGAATAAAAGTGGCTGGGTCAAGGTCTCCCTCAACTGGAACAGAATCTCCTTTGAAAGGAATTTTGGAGAGAAGATTCACCAACTTTCCCAACTCAGCATGCTCGGCTCCAACCTACAAAGATAATAATAATAGAGAGATCGAATCAAAGAAATGAAAATGTTCTTATTTACAATTCCAACAATTGAGATTCCACGTCTATCTTTTCTACTTCGTGGACGATTATTAAAATTTCTTGATGTAAATTCTGAACTCGGCTTTCTCTCTTCTTTCAACTTCGTATTCTACATTATGGAACACTTCCTTTCTTTCTCCCACTACACTAGATATAACTGAGGGAACAAAGACTAACTCCAACTCCAGGTTTTTTGTAAAAGTAAAGAAAGCTCTTCCTTCTTGGAACCACTGTCTTCATCTTGTATACATTGGAGACTCTGGTGCATGGTACATGTGTGTCTCGTAACAAAATAACGCGACTACGTAACGCTCAGAGGATGCAAAGGGAAATTGAAATACTTTATGGGATGTCGGAGTAGGTCAGACAATAGAAAGTGTTGTCCCCATGTGGCCAGTTGACTACACTCATTTGCTACCCTAAAGATGATGCTCTTGGGAAATACAACTAAAATATTTGTGAGTTACATTTTCAATTGTGATCTACACTCACGATTGTATTGCAGTGTGTCTGAGGTTTTTTATTTGTTCACACTTTCTCTGAATGGAAAAGGAGTAAAGCCCTCTTGGCTTTTATGGTGGAGAAAGTTATTTCCCCAGTTGTACTATCTCTTCCAACTTTACATGAAATCTGTAGTGAAAGCCGGCCAAGGAAATGTTCAAACAACAATGGAGTACCCAGAAGTCAGTAAAACCTGTTTATTCTTTGTTCGCTATTTAACCGAGCTGAATTCAGTTTACATTGGATGCCGGTGTTACGGACGTCTATGTACTCGGCCTGCAGACCACACGACTGTTCCCTCGGGAAGAAAGTGTGATCCACACAAATGGAATGGAGAGAATGTCAAGTGACGTCAGCCGAGAGGCTCCATGTCTTACACAGCTTTTGTCCTACATCACATCTTATCTTTGAACAAAAGTATTACAACGGAAAGAGCATTCTTAAGTTCTCGTATAACTTCATAGCTCGAGGGACTGACTGGGCGGTGTTTGGCTATTTCGCAATATAAAAAGTGAAAGTCTACTATGTTTGCTTTCACTTTTATTAGAAAGGATTTTTCCCTCTTTCGTCATTCTCTTTCACAGGAATGAACTAGAATATTGAGGACCAATAGATGAACATGTACAGATAGGAATGAATGGCTACTGCCACTATTGATCACTTATTGATGTTGGCTAAGGTGAAGATTTATAAAGATTTGAGGGAAGATATATCCTTGAAAAGGGATTCCAATTTTCAGTGGTAATGAAATGCGCTCTCTGCCTACGTGGACAGAAATAGTTACACACCTTTTCAAGAGGGAAAGGTTTGCAACTATCTCTGAAGAGGTTTATTCCACATATCTTCCCTCTTCTCTTTCTACTCCAGGAATACCTTACGTGCATAACGGAAACGTGTTCACAGCCAGAAGTTCTTCGTTTGAAAGGAGAAAGTCGGTTTTTCATGGCCACAAAATTTTCCCGTAAAAGCTTTCAGGATTGAAGAGAAATCGTGGGGCTGTTTCATACTAAATAGGAAAAAGGAAACGGGAGAGAAACATCTCCGTTTGCCGTAACAGAAGCAGAACTTTTTATGAAACAGGAGCTTCGCTTTATACTTTTTATAAACTTCTAGAGTGGAAATAGCCATTTATAACCTTCAAGCTCCTTCTTGCCTTTCCCATTACGAACTCAATCGTCCCATTACCACGTTCCCCCAATTTGGCCAACAATTCGCTTTACTCGAAATCTTTCGTGGTGTTTTGATGGTTGCAATGTTGTAAAACACTTGAAGAACTAATAATTCATGCGATTGTCTAGCTAGGCACACACTCGACTAGAAGTGCCATCAACAAACCATTAGAGACAGAGAGACAGCGAGCCAGCCTATTACAGCAAATCCTGTTCAAGTCGCTTTTTGCAATGTGTACAGTAGGTCGTTCTGAGTAAAATTGACAGTTTTATTGGGAAGGGAATTTCGGGATGCGAAAGTAGAGATCAAGAGACAAGGAAGAGCCGTATAATAGCAAAGATGTGTAAGAAATGACGTAATTCGTGTTAATAGTTGTAAGAGGATCAATGTGAGATTTGGGTATTGCTTGTAGACTTTTTCACGTCCGACTAACTTTCCAAAGATCGTTCTAAGCTTTTTGCACAGTTATGGGAGTGTCAGAATGATAATTGACAAGGAAAATGTCCCTGCAGAGATTTCTCAGTTACTTCGTTGTACTCTATAAGCTACGGGCGTATTATACCTTGAAGAAGATTCCAAGCACGGCGAGTCCATCTTCTTTATCCACGGCCTCGCCGAAGCTCGCGTACTTGCTGGAATTCCAATGAACCAAGTGAATCTGCAAAGAAAGTGGACATTTGGTTTAAATCCAAGTTGTTCTTACGAGATCAAATGACTAGAAACACTAGAAAGTATCTGAGACATTTTGGCAGTGTGTTTAAAAGGCAGGCAGAGGTTTTATCTTACAAAAGAACACACCAGGGGGTTGACTACAACTGCCTAGAATGTCAGGACCAAGTTCATCTCAACTCTTAGCACATACTTTAGCAGATACGTCCGATTAAATCGAGTGTTATGGAATTCCAATGAATATTTTACTGTGAAAGTGCGATGCAATAATCATTTGATAGGTTTCTTTGATAGATAAACGGCATCGAAAGCAGGTTGTTCTCTGCTGTCTGCAGTATAGAATTCGCATAACTTGTGTTACACACACAATCAATTTTTCGATAGAGGAACGGGACTTTCATGAATGGATATCTGGAGGAGGTTTAATAAGTATAATAATAATGGCTATGAATCGATTGCAATTCTTCCCTCAGGCAAGGGTAGGGCAGACTGAGATTCGATTCAGTTTAGCAGCAACTAATGAGCTTCTTCTGTTCTGCCGATGAGAGCAATTTAAACATTCCTAAGTATTTTAGACGATGATGGGTCTAGAGGTTCTTCTTGGGAGCTGTTTCTGTTTCATGAACACTCATCGTCGAAATTTTATGCTAATTTCACATTACAAAATTCCTTTCGAAAGCCTACTTGATCCGCTGTTGGTTGATGCGAGATTAATCTACTGAGTTTTCTAGAGAGAAAAAACCAAAAAGTTTCTAAATTCAAGACTCTTGAGAGTTTCACTGGAAGCTGGATGTCTGGGCCATAGGAAAATCGATGAAAAATATGTTTGTCATGTATAATACATTCTGACAGAGGAGTATGTGTGTGTGTGAGTAGTGTGAGAGTCGAGAGTACTCGTTGCTTATGCAGAGTAACTCGAATAATGCAGAAGTTCAGAATTTCTGAAGTCATAATGTTGAGCCTCAAACTCTCATCTAGTTGAGAGCTCCTTCGTACTTAACTTTCACTATACTTATTATTATGCATCTTCCATTTGGTAATTACTGAATGATAAATGAGGTCTCGAGTCTCTCGAAAAGCGCATGAGTCTGTACAGTTAGGCCCCTTCAATTAGTTACAACTCCAAGTGAACTAATTAAGTCAATGCTTTTTTTCTGAGATAATGGCTGTTACTTATGCATACAGAGAAACAGTAGTTATGCTTCATCTATGCAGTCCAGGTATTTAAATAGCAATGTCAAGAAATGTTGGTACAGTATTGTCTTCAGACTCTTGGAATAATAATGTCGGAATTATGAGTGTTAATGGAGTAGTGTTCTTTTGTACTTGAGAAAGGCAAACAAAAAGAGAGTTGAGCATTTTCTGTGTGAATTCTACACACTTGGCAAGCCGCATTTGAATAAGTGAAGAATGAAATGAACCGGAAATGTGTCAAGTTTGGAAATTGTATGGCAGCAGAGTGTCGAATAGCAGAGAGTATGGATATGAGAAAAGAATATGACACTCATTCCTACTCCTCTAAATGGCTTAGAGTCAGTCTCATTTGAAAGTCTGCCATTCTGAAGTTTCATTTTGTAAAGTGATTTGTTGTTTTTTGCTTTACCTCTGCAGGGTAAGTCTTCCCGTCAACCGTGTGTTCTGATCCGACACCATTGTCTGGGCCCCAGTGGCAATGGAATTGCTCCAAAGTGTATTTATCGGCAAGAGGTCCGCCTTCCAGACCTGCAAGACATTTACAAATTATTGGCATCAGCTAACACAGTTTAGATAAAATTGCAAAAATGTTTGCTTAAGCTTGCTCGATCTACTGCAAATATTTTATCAATTTTCAACTGATTTTAGTGAGTTTATTTTTGAAGTTACTCCAGCGTCGACTCTAACCTACCTTGCTTAATTATATAAGCGTTATACTACAGATGTGAAGAGCTACCTACTGTTCTTGGCAGGTCATAAGGTGTTGGAAATCATTGGTATATATTATTAATTTGCTCGAATGACTCAAGTGGGAAGTATTTATGTCTATTGAATTTGGCACAGACATTGCACAACAAATAAATTGTGCTGGTTGGTCTACATGTTCTGCATTCTGCAAAATTCTCTGCTGCACTTATTGAGATGCTCTAAATCAGCTTGGTTTATTTTCCTTGAAACACGGACTGAATTAACTTAATCCGATCTCATGAAATGCACAGTTTTGTCTAAACAAAATTGAATGTTTGGTAAGAGCGTGTGCAAACTTGTAAAAATAACTCTAGACTGTAGAGACTATGGATGGCCAGGGCAGATAGACAAGACAGTAATTCTTCGGAAAGTTCAAGGGTGTGAGAATTAGCATCTCAGACTGAATTATTTTACGATTATGGTTCTTTAAGGTTTCTCTTTGCATGGAAGTTCATGTTTGACTCTGCCAAGAAGAGATAACTTCCTGTCTCTTTGATTGATAGTGCGGATATATGTTAAAAATGAAAAAGTGTCGTCATGTCGCGATGTTCATTTTTATTTTTACCTGATCCTTCGGGTACGACGGTGACTTTCCATCCAGCGCCGGTGTTAGCCAAGTCCTTCGCCTTAGTGGAGAACACGAATCGCAAAGGATTGTTGCTCAATCCGTCGTCCTTGGCGCAATTGCAAGTAGCAATGTCAATCGGTGACTGACGAGGGCCATTTGCCACAGGAAAGCTAGATGCCCAAGTTGATGGACCTGTGAAATAACAACCAGTTGTAAAAATGCTATAAACTGCTTCATCCTATTGGGAAGGAGTACGGGCGAAGGAGTTCTTTCAAAATTAACTTTAAGCGTTGGAGACTTACGAGCAATTAAGAAACTTGCAAAAGAATGAGAATGCTAAAAATTATACTTGCTTCGCTCGGAGCTTTCATTAAGAAGGACTCTTCCTGGTCGTTACTTCGCAGTCTTCACTATGTTTTAACGAACAAGCAGGCATTTTTACGGTCTTGAGACGTTAACAACGCTATCGTAAAATTGAAATAAACTTTTACAGGCTAGACAGGTATACTTGTGATGCTGAAAGCTACTATTGCGAGTATTATGCTTCCTAGAAAGAACGCAAGCAGTTCAATCGCACACGTTTGGGTTTGAGAAGTTTCATGCTTAGAAGTTAGCTAGGCACGTTGTGCTTGTTGCAAAATATGAATTTGAAATGCATATTGTGTAGTATTGTGTACTCTATTAGATGTGATATCAGCGAAGTAAAGCGATGACACAATCATCATGCATGACTTTGGAACTTTCGAAATTGTGCATAATCATTTCATGGAATCGTGAGGCGTTTGGAAAAATCTGATTAGCTTCGCTTACGCTTGTACGTGTTGTAATTGTAATTGTAGTAGACTACTTTCACAGATGCTCTGGACTTTTTTGGGTTCAAAGTATGTACAATATGTATTTGGTTTAAAGGTACAACTCAAACTGGAAGATAGAATCGGATTGACAAATATGTCATTCCGAAGAAAAGTACAAAGTCTACTAGTCAGTCATGGCCACATGGAATGCGAAAGTATGAATGGATGTTTGCTTTGC
>JAQGAD010001698.1:0-17604 GCA_034696625.1 Isotomurus palustris | reverse complement strand
TACAATGATGCTTCAAGGCGAAGGCGTTTCGTAGATTGTGTGGGGAAGGGGCACTTTTATCTAAAACAAAATTATAATCCTTGAGCGTACCTTGAAAACAACAGCAGACGGGTCGACAGTTCCAGCACAAAAGTAATGCAGTACCACCAGAACGCGATGGAAGTTAAATATCTGTAGAGAAGTGGAGAATGAGTTTGCCTAAAGATATATGCGATGGCTGGTTTAAAGCTACTTTGATATTAACCGACATCGACAACGAAACAAAGAAAAGCGTAGGAAAGTGAATAGAATATAAGAAAAGTAGTAGAGTGGCAGAGATAATGACTGTAGCAAATATGGAACCGTACCAAACGGGTGCACCACAGAGGCCTCATGATAAGTTATTTTTTTGAACGAGTTTTTCAAATTCAATGAACTATAATGAGATGACGCGTACTATGAACTGTGATGTGTCAATAAACATTTTTTATTTATTTCAATTATGACTTCACTTAACAATAATATTCCTATATTATTTCTTAACACTAAACAGTGAGTCGTTGTTCAATCCGGAAACTGGATTCGTTACCATTAAATGTTACCATTATTATCATGATATTACGGTCGAAGGAAACAAAAAGAACTTTACTTTTAGGAAGAACTTTCTTCTTGCATAGATGAAGTCGATCCGTCAGGTTCTTGGAGAGGTTCTCCAGAATCTTGATCCACGAGGTGCATCTCTTCTTCAACCACTATCATCTCTTCGTGTCTGCCTCCTTCACTTGAGTTTCCTTGTTCGTCTAAGATCATACTGGAGGAGGTATTCTCTTCAACAACTTCCATCCGTTCAGCAGGACTTGCCTCCTCCACCACTTCTTCATCCTGTTCTTCATGCTCCTGAATAACAAGCTCTTCTCCTTCCTCTTCGCCCATTTCCTCTTGTTGATGGTGATATTCACCATCCTGAACAACCACTTCTTCGTGTTCCTGTTGCTGCTGATCAGACTCCATCACTTGTTGACCAACATTACTATTATTGCTGACGGTGTTAACAATGGAGGATGAAGTATCTTCTTCCTGTTCATCTTGAGGATTCAAGACTATGTGCACTTCCTGTACAGTCTCCTCTCCTGAGACTTCAACAGGCTCGCGTTCTCCTTCGGTGTCTGAGGCACTAATTGAGGAGGCCACAATAGGTGTTACTGCTGATGTGGTAGTATGCACGTACTCCTGATGGTGGTGACCAGGATGGTGTAATACTGTCGTTCCATCGCTGAGTATCACTTGTTGAGCCTGGAGGTGGTGATGTGTATGATCTACTCCTTGACTAGCTCCAGAGGAAGGGGCAAGCATCTCATACACGGTACCGTGCTCCCCATCTTCTCCAGCTGCAGTGAGAAGCACTTGATGATGATGATGGTGGTGATCCGACGACACGGTAACTGGAAGGGACGAACTTACGTACACCGAGCTAGAAATAAGCACGGATTTGTAAATATTTGTGTCTCAACGAAAAATAACTTTCAAGCAAAATACTCCAACTCACTTTGAATCCTGAAGGTTACTTCCGCCTCCTCCAGGGCTTCCGTCCTCCAAACCCCCGCCTGGTCCATTTTCTTCACTCAACTGGAAGAAGATTACAGGCTTACCGTTCTCGTCAATGCCCGTAATTTTTCTGAATTGATTCCCATGAATATCTTGGACAATGAATTGTCCCCCTGTAGGGTCTCCCATCACATCGCCTCCTCCTGAAGTGGAGAACACCATCGCAGCTCCATCAGCACTTAAGGTGCCAGCCATACCACTCATGTCAACTTCTACCGCAGGCTGAGATGAATCCATTATGTAGACTGCGTGCGGGACTCCACTCTCGCCGCCTCCTCCTGCTCCACCAGATCCATCCACAAATTCAGCAGTAGTCATTTGATGGTGGTGGTGGTCACTTAAGCCAAGCGACGCTGCGATCGAATTCGCTACGTTATTCATGGCTTCAGCTATTTAAATCAATATACTTGAATTGTAGTAGATTCTTGAATGTTTCATGTGATGGCTGAAATTGAGATGTTAATACCTTCTGAAGACGGAACAAGAGTCATAGGGACTGATGTCATTGTTGATGGGTCGATTCCGTGGAGAATTTCGATAGTATGGCCGTCAGCAGTTACAAGACTTACTGTCTGACCTTGTCCTGCAGCTGCAGCCACTTCTCCAGCATTGGCTAGAATGCTTTCCATCGTTGCTGCAGATACAGATCCTTGGTCAACTTGCACAAGCCCTCCGGATACCGAAGCCGATGAGTTGACACTTCGCATACTGCTGTTTCCACTTGAACCCAATATACTGGGAAACTGTCGTTGCTTTCTCTGTCCAAGTTGAAGGTGGGCTGCCGAGCCTGGTGGAGGAGGAGGCCGGTTAGCTAAAGACTCGTCTAGAGGCAAACGCGGATCATCCATTTCTTCTATGCGAGCTATTTCTCGGTGAACAGAACGTATGTGTGCTTTCAAATTGATGTTCCGCACGAATGGTTTTCTGCAGTAAGGACACTCGTACACTTTAGTGTCCTTATTCCGGTGAAGATTCGCCGCCATATGCCCTTGGAGCGCTGCGGGGGACTTGAAGCTAGCATTACAAATCTGCAAACATAAAAAATAAGAATAAATGCGATGGATCAGTATAGTTGTTGTATTATTATCCTTATCCTGGGATTAATTAAATCTTACCAGACAGGAGTACTCCTTAGCTCCATCGTGTCCTTGTTTGTGCTTATTGAGGAGGGACTCCGAAAGAGCAACATAATCACATCGATCGCAAGCAGGGAACGTAGTATTTTTAGGAGGAGGTATTGAATGTTTCGTGTACATATGATAGAGTAGCAGATTCCTTTTACTGGCTCGCTGACCACAATATTCACAGATACGCGCATCTATTCGTTCTCCGTGTACGTCCTAGAATTTGCACATACGTCAAAGTTAATGTTATTATAGTTTTCGGAAAAATAAAATACAAGAAGAGCTTTTCAACACAAACGTACCACTAAATGGCGTCTGTAAGAGTAGTACGTATCGAACTGTATTGGAGAATGGTCTCCACCACCACAAGGTCCACATAACCAAGGTCCTGTAGTATTTTCAGCTCCAGAGGGTTTCTTCACTGCTCCAGGGGTGCTGGAGGAACCATCCGCAGGTGAATCACTACTCCAAAAAGCTTTGGAAGCTGCATTTGTTCCTCCTCCAGCAGGTTTTCTCAACACTGCACTTCCTAAGGAGTCTGGTGAGGATGTTGACTTGAGAACAATGTAAGAAACTTTAGATTTTTCAGTTCCTTTTGCTGGAGATGACATAGTGGATGCACTGGTGTCTCCTCCAGGAGGAGGGCCTCCTTTCGTAACTATCTTCAGGCGAATGTTACTTCTGTCTTTTACCAGATCTGGATATTTCTTGAGGACTTCGGAGATTATTTTAGAGTGAGATGGCTGCATCTCATCTCCTGGAAAAGATGTAGATGCGTTATTGCTCGACGAGGGCGAGGCTGTGGAAGGAGTGTGGATAATTATGGTATTCGACGATGATGTAACAACTGAAGCATTTTCCTTCTCCAAGTCATTTGCGAATCTGACAGTCTGCAAATAAAATAGATTCGCTTATTATTCAAGAATAGAAGAGATTGTAGCTGTCTAAAACATACCTTGTGATGAGTAAGAGCAGGTTTCAAATCCACAGGAGATTCATCTTGTGTATTTCCTCCAAGTGATACTTCTCCAGAGGAAGAACTCTTCAAAGCCGGTTTCAAAATTGGTTTTGGTACCCCTCCCGCGCTGCTACCACTCGTCGAAGTCTCCACGGGAGTTTCGGATGTACAGACTTCTTCTTCCACAGTATCGTCCGTAAGGTTAACTTGGTCACTTGAAGAATCATGTGCTGGAAGGATAACGCCTGACGGATGCTGCTGGTGAGATGAAATCGGAACTTCTAGGCGGGTCAGTTTTGCTGGAGGTTGATCTGTAGCAAAATAAACTTTACCTATAATACCAATACTTCGGAACACTGAGAAATTAAAAACGAATAAGATACTTACTAGAATTGTTCAGTAAATGAGGACTATGAGCACTAGTGGCACTGTTCTGCCGTTTTCCAAGACTTTGATTCTTAACGGCATCAAATATATCCTCTACTTTTCTGCACGATGATGATGTGACTTTATGTTTGTCCATGAGCGTGTGGCTCACTACTGGAGCTGATGAATTTGCAGAACAGGCGCCGAGAAAATCGTCTTCAGGATCACCCCATTCGAAACGAGTAGGTCTGGCTGGTTCTTCCTTCGGAGGCCATCTAAATATTTCAAACATGAGATATAACTTATACTAACTGAGGATTAACCTGAAGTATTTCAAAGTAAACAACTTAAAAAAGTTTTTTACTTGTCCATATGCCCAGATTCCGATGATCCGCCCTGGGAAGCAGGACTGAACTTTCGTTCTTTCCAAATAGGAAGTTTCTTAGACAAGATAGAGGCGTTTGATCCAACTTTGTGAGAGCCTGAAGAAGTCACTACATTTCGCATGTTCTGAGGTTGAACTCGAGCGAGAACCGTTTTCGTTCTAGCTCCAGGTGGAAGTCTTAACCCAGGCGTAGTCACTTGAAGGGTTTTGGTACCTCCTTGGACAGAAACCGCTGCAGATCCACTCATTCCTACTACTCTCTGAGACACTAAAGGCTTTATCGACGAGGCTCCTCCTCCACTAACTGGAGATCCTTTTCCTTGAGCAGCAAACGAAGAACCTGTGCTCAAACTCGAAGAAGGTCCCCCACTTCCCCCTGAATTTCCTCCAGTTGCTCCAATTCCAGCTGCAGGTTTCTTCGCATGAGCCTCCAATAATTTGATGAGGATAGAAACGTTCATCAACTTTACTGTTTTATAAACTTCGTTGAATATGTTTCCTCTGATCTCTAGTTTTCCTGTGTAAAAGAACCTATGCCAAAATAAAATGTAACATGTTATTACTTGATTTGCTGTCCTCAAACTCCAATTTAAAGAATACAATCAAAACTCACTTTATAATCGTGAGCATCGCCTGATACTCAACGTCTTTAGGAAGCACAAGATGTCCATCCGTGAGACCAAAAAGCCTCTCCAAGTTTGCGAAGTACTCCGTACACAAATTCAGCACAACTCTATGAACCTAAAGAAAAACAATCGATTAAAGAAGCGTCCCAACTCGCTCTCCACTAACTTCAGTCTTCACTTACTTTAATCAACTGCTGAGAATGAAACTGAAGCGTGAGGTCACAGAAATCTCCTCTGTCATACATGACTTGAAGTCGTTGAAGACAATAATTTCCCCAATTGTCCACCCGTACATCTTGGAACTTTGGAGGTATTTGTTGATGATGTTGTTGTTGTTGTTGATGTTGTTGTTGTTGGGTAACTTTAGGCCCTGTAGGAATGACAGGAGGAGCTGGAATAGGGGATCCGAGGTCGTGAAGTGGTGAAGGAACATCTACAGGGCCTACAGTGTCTACGGTGGTCGCCTCCGTCTCAATAAGTTGAGTCTCAGGCTCGTGTTCTCTGGAATGGTCATCTTCTACAGCGGAGGGGAGCTGAGAAGGGTCTTCCTCGGGAGGGATACACCTAGAAGGACTTGTTGACACAAGTTCTCGTTTGACGGAGGGTGGTGGTGGTGGCTGCTGAGTACTTTGTTGAAGTGAGGAGTGCACTGATGACATCTTGGTGGGGACCACCAATTATTACAGCGGAGGTCGTCGTGGAGTAGCTGCTGACTTTATCTTTGAACTCCTCTCGTCGTCCTCTTCTGTCCAAACTCTCCAAGCCAACTGCCCTCTCTCTCGCCAACCCTCCCGCTAGTGGCGCCTCACTCTCCCTCCCTCCCCTCCACCACCGCCCCTCCCTCCCTCACTCACTCACTCACTCACTCTCACTGTCTCACTGTCTCACTCCTTTATAGCACTCTCTACCCATTGACATGAATTGACCTACCCCAGCAGTAAAGTCCTCATCCCTCCTTCTTCATATCTCAGGTAGGAAGCCCGTATCATCAAGATGATCTCTTTCATTCACCTCACACAACAATTTCCGTACCATCATCATCGTAATATTGATGAATTTATCATTCATGCATGGATTATGAATGAATGGATGCACCCTACGCTGCAAGCGTTCACCTTCATCGAGTTCTATGGAGCAGGTTTCATTCATTCAGATTTCTTGAATTGAATTTGAAACAATATAAATAATTCATGAACAATAATGAACATGACAATATATTGATACATTTCGTCAGGTTAGTGTTTAATAAAACTAATTCAAGTTGCGTGTACATACTAGTAAAGTAACACTAAATATATACGCAGGATATTATAACGAGTTATAGTTTTAAAGGTGTAATACAGTATAGACCTATTCTACGATCTAATTAATTCTACTAGCGCTGTATAACCCTTTAAGCATTATTACGTACTTTTGGGGTACATTCAATAATCAATAATTAAAAGTAGAAGTAAGCAATAGCTACATTGAACAGGTTCGGAATTCAGTAACCAACTCCTCAATCAAAGTCTTCTAAGAAAATTAACTCATTTTCTAAATTAACAGATTCATCAACATTTGAATTGTCGTCTTCGTTCATCAGAGCCAGGGTTAACGCATCCTTCACACGAAGAAGCGTATACTTCACTTTATAATTTCCTTTATCCATGGGGTCTTGCATGATACCGAAAACTTGCTCGAATACGCCTTTGACAGAGTCTTCGGTCCTGTCAGGTCCCTGCTGGAGAATTTTATCATCATGAATCATCCCAGCAACCATGATTTGAGCTAGCCCGTGTGGACTCATCTTAGCTTGTAGCCCCCCTCCACTCTCGACTGGAATCAAGCTTGGAACGAAAGTGATTTCCGTATTACGTCGAAAATCTAGTAATTCGGTTGCACCCTTGGAACCATTCCATAAAACTTCATTTACGTCTGATATTCCGCTTCGAATGTGTTCGATACGCACAGTGGCCCCAATGAAGAAATGCTGGGGTCCGAAGTCTTGTAGAGAGTTTAGGCGTTCGTACCACCAATTGCACCAACCCATTCCAAGCTGCTGAGTTATCATTTCCGCTCTCAAAACCTTTCTGATGCGATCGCGATCCTCTATTATTCTCATTATACGGTGTTCTTCCGTATACTCGTTTGGTGGATCAGTCTGGATTCCACAGTCTATTAGCTCAGGCTTCTCAACGTAAGCTACCAGACTGCTTGGTGTAGAAATTGTAACAGTTCCAGTTGCTAACTTTGGAGCTACAGTGATAGTGGTAGTAGTCGTAGTTGTTGTAGCTGTCGATACAGTTTCTGCAGTGGGCAAGTTGACATTAGCAGTAGACAAAGACTGGGCCGGTTGAGAAGGTGGAACGAAAGCGACATTGTTCGGAGATGCTGCTTCAATGGTGGTCTTATTGATGAGATGAGTGGTCCTGCTGACAGAGCGGGGTGGAGCCGGTTCGTGGAGATATTTGTCCTCAACGACTTGAGTCGCCTGAGTCGTGGGAGTGACTGCAGAAACAAGGGTGACTGGGGGGATTCTTGAAGTCAATTTTGAATTAAGGTTTGGTGTGCTTATGGATGAAGTTGAAGGAGATGGTGTGAAGTAAAACGGGATAGCCTGGTTTTTCATTTTCTTACTCAGCGTCGGCACCGATGGAGGTGTCAGCAAAGGTTTGATCTCTTTCTGTATACAAAAAATGTCATATGTATCAACAATTAACACAACACAAACCCATTTCTTCACTTCAACCCAAACTAACCAACCTTATCCAGTTGCATAACTTGTGCGGTGTCCCCGCGATCCCAATACGCTATCACCATCTGAACCAACCTCGATTTCTCTAAATTTCTGGAAATTGAAAGCCCCTTCTTGTCCAAGTACGTCGCAAGCAGGTTCTTCGTAACCTTACGCCGATGAAGCAGCGTCTGGGCATCGCTATACTTTAGTATATTATTAATCGCGCCTGAAATTCCCCATCAAAATACATTTCAAAATAATCATCACAAATGAGCCATCACTACCATCCAAAATATTGCATAATTGCATACCTTCCATCGTTCCGACTGTGATTAAAGGTGCAGTAGTTTTTGAAAGCGAAATGACATCAGCCACTGGAAGTTCAGAGAGAAACTCTCTCATGCCTCTTTGTACAGGATCCATTGCTTTCTCCATCTTCACAGCTTCACTCATAATAAAAGGCCCACTTGCGTAATCGAAAATGCAGGTCTTCTGAAATCTCCACAAACTCAGTGTTTCGAAATTTTCAAACTCACTTTTCACCAATCGATTCCATTTTTAATACTTACCCGACTCCCACTTGTCCCAATCCAACCGTTCAACTAACAAGGAAACAAAATTCTACAAACTTGTCCATTCTCGTCTTCTCGTTGACTCGTGAGTCTTTGTCCTGTCATTCACTTTTTCCTTGCATAGCGTATTGTGTGGATGGCTCCCTCCTTTTGATTGTATACAGTAAAAAAGGCGCGAAAATTATTCGCTCGAAGAATGCCGATTGCGTTTTTCTCAATTTTCTTCTCTCTGTCGGTCATTCATTCGTGTTTATTCACGTAATCAGGTTTCTGAATTCTGACCCTTTAATTAAAATAATTTACCACTATTTTGATATTTTGATTGACTAGAGGATTCAATCAATAATTTTCAATAAATCCAAGTCTATCGGTGTCGATCTAGGAGAGAGAAGGCGTCTGAAGGTGAAATGGCAAAGGAAACGGCTACAACTGGTGAGAAAATCAGCTGAATTTAAAATTACAGAAAATTAAGAAGTTTTGTAACATTTACGGCATTGGCAATTTGAAGTTTTGTTCATTTTCATTATGCAATTGTTTTGGTGTGGATGTAGGAGTGGGGGATATTGATGGGTCGAAAAGTACACCTAAGTTTGAAGCTAATGAGAAGGTGCTGTGCTTTCATGGACCGTTGATTTATGAAGGAAAAGTGTTGAAATATCAGTTTCGGGGAGTGCCTGACGTCAATGAGTGGGCGTATTGGATTCACTATGCGGGATGGAATAAAAGGTGCAAAATCCAACCTCTTGAAATTGGAAATGTGATTGTTCTGGAAGGCTTTTTAAGAAAATGATGTCATTGAAATCGTATTTTGGTTTTGTTGTATAGTTGGGATGAATTCGTCGTTGAGTCAAGAGTGTTAAAATACAATGATGCTAATTTAGAGATACAGCGGAATCTTAAATTAGCCCAGGAAGAGTAAGTTACCTTCTAGCTTAAATTATATCAGCAGGTGGTCATGAGATCGTTTTAATTTGAATTAAATAATAAAAATTGTTTTAACTGGTTGTAGGAAAGTAGAAAGAAAAACTAAAGTGAGTGGAAAATCTTCTACAGGAAAAAAGAAAACGTCGACGGTTGGAAGTGATGCTGGAAGTGTTGTTTCAGCTTCAGAATCTCGCTCCAGTACACCTACAGTGGATAATCAGAAAGGTGGGTCTGTGAAAGGTGGCAGTGCAAAAGGCGGATCGTCTTCATTACGCTCAGGTGACGATTCATCCAACGAAGGGAAGCGTAAAAGACCTGCTGACCATGTTGAATCTGTGAGTAAAGGAAACTATTATTACTCTGTTTTTGTAATGCACGTGAAGTTGCGAGCGAGTGTATTATTGGTGTTTTTTCCTCCTTAGGAAATATATCACGCAGCCAAGCAAGAAATCCAGATAATCATTCCTGAAGCTATTCGTCTTTACTTGGTGGATGATTGGGAGTTCGTTACTCGTCAAAGACGGGTAATTTAGCTTTAGTGCTACAGAAAACAGAGCATACTGATGTAATTTATTTACACAAAATCAAATCGTTAACTCAATTACTCATTTACAGCTGGTGAAAGTCCCGGTTAAGATAAGTGTGGAACAGATACTTGAAGATTACTTACAGACGTGTGAAAGTGGAGACATGTACTCCGTGGAGCTGTGCAATGGACTTCGGGAGTATTTCAATGCGATGCTCGGCTCAGTTCTTCTTTACCGCTATGAGCGTGAACAGTATTTGGAAGTATGAAACAAGCTCAGTCTGCTCAGTAGTCTTTGACCATACTTATATATAATTTTAATGGTTCAACTTTGAATTTTACTAGGTACTAAAGACCCTTAAACCGGAGGGAGCCCCTGAAACGACGAAGGAAGGAGAAACCCCAATTACAACCAAACAAATGTCAGAGGTCTACGGAGTTGCACATCTTGCGAGACTGTTCAGTAAGTTGTGTCTCATTTTTATCTGAAGATTGGTGTTGTAAATATCTTATTCATTACAGCAAAATTGGGCGCTTGTATTGCATATACCAATGTTGATGCTGAAGCAGTGCAAGTCCTTCAATCAGCAATCGACGATTTTCTTAAGTGAGTAGAGTACTTATTTAACATGATTCATAAATCATAAGTTTGTTACGGTGGAATTAACCTTGTATCGTCTGAATCTGAATAGATTTTTGGATACAAATTACTCGAAGTATTTTAAGATAGAAGATTATGGTATTTCTGATCCTGAGTACCAACGTCTAAATCCGGCATAATCCAAAAATTGTTTCAATTCTCCTGATATTACTTAAAATCGACGATTTAACTCTATTTTAACCAACTGCACCTGTAAAGATATTTAATTCTTTGTTTTGTTATTGTCATAAATTGTCGTAACTGTATTCGATACGAGTGTGTCAAATAGAAAATTCGCAAGCCGGATTCTCGGTTTACGATGACTTAATAAACTGATAGTTTAAAAAAGTCTTTATTCATGATTTCTGATTTCCATTTAGAACTGCTGTGTAGTTCCCATATATTCGGTAACGACATAGCGTTGTTGTTAGTTTGTTTATTCAGGCCGTGTGTGTTTGGAAAAACGAGGCCAACTTTCGTACTGCTGTGTACGTACGTGGAGAAGATTTGGCAGGTCACCCAGAGTTCTTTATTTCTTGGATCTTAATAATTTCTTAACAGGAAGCAGACATCTGACTGCTACCGATACTACACAACATTTCTCCATTAACGATTTTCTTCTATGTTTATGAGATGCTTGTAACAGATACGTCCAAATAATTGTAATTTATAATTTATCGAAAGAATCATATCTACTTGGAGTTGGAGTAAGTCTAAATGAGTTGCGCAATGGATAATTAATTTTACTCTTAGAGCACAATAATTACACGAGGCAGGTGGGGATCCAAAAGTGTGACCAAGAATATCTCCTCATTCATTAATTTGCAATTTAAAGATCCAAGCAAAGATTTATTGTAAGTGCAGCGGTACACATTTGAGTAGAGGCATATGTAAGTTGTTACGCAATGAGTCACCATACATGTCATGGTATATTGGATCTACCAGTCCACCTACACATATCCTCATATCTGAGAGAGTAAACTTCCGAGCAGTCTCTGAACAACTGGCGAAACTGCATCTTTACACTAATTCCTTTATTCTCGGCTCATATTTATTAATAAAAGTGAATATTTAGAATAGTTAAATGAGTTACCTCACCTAAGGAATTTGTCATTCAAAAGATGCAATAGATATTCCTGAGAGAAAAATGCATTATTCTATCAGAGGTTGCGATTTCCTTGAGAAATTCTTTCTCGCGACGAAGAAGCCATTAAGACACATAGGAGGAAGGCACGCAGATGAGATGAATGTTTAAAGTTGGTGATGGTTTACTAAGAGATGCTCTTATAAGACGTCCCCCACCACCACCCCCGGCAGCCTTTTCTGGCACGCTCGTCTATTTCTGTTCGAAGGAGTCTCAGTAGCAACCACAAGAGCAGTTGATCAGTTTCTCTACCGCTGGTCTCCACTCCCTTCACGTCAAACCCTCTCTCATCGTCTTCTTTAAGGTCTGTCTTACAATAAAAGTGACCCTACGTAACCACCTGCCCCTACACCTTCACTTACATAATTCTTCCTTGCAACGAGTTCGGAAATCAAAAAGTAATTCGGAAATCCATCACAGCCACAGATCTTAAGAGTGAGAGTTTAAAAAAATCTTATTACTTCTTTGGCACGTGTGGCAAGGAAATTCCAACACTACTGTGCTCTGAGATATAAATGGAACTTACCAAGGAAAGGAGACCCGGATGGTCTCCTTATTTCTTCACGCAACCGTGTCTACGTGAATGTCTAATATTAAGTCAGACTCTGTAACAAGTTATTCATTGCCTTGGGGCAATTTGAAATCGTGCTAAGTTTCCAGTTTAGGTGATCTCTTACTAAATTATTTCAGTGGAAATAACTGATGGATGAACTCGTTGCAAGGAGGATACAAAACCTCCCGTTTTCATAAGCTACCTTCTTAATGGATTTTATCTTTGGCCATCGATTTATGCTCCTAATTCAAAAACTAAATTCTATTTGACTTTTACAGTTTTTTGGGTGAAAGGTCGTCGCAAGACACAAAAAGCCAGCCAAGATGGACGCGATTAAGAAGAAGATGCAGTCGATGAAGCTGGAGAAGGACAACGCCATGGACCGCGCGGACAACATGGAACAAACAGCTCGCGACGCCAACGCCCGTGCTGACCGTGCAGAAGAAGAGGTCCGAAACTTGCAGAAGAAGATGCAGCAGATTGAGAACGACTTTGACAATTGCCAAGAACAGCTTATGGCAGCTAACACCAAGCTCGAGGAGAAGGAGAAATCACTTCAGAACGTATGTCACACCCACTTTACCCCCACTTTGTTCTTTCACTCCATACAAATATGCATACAAAAAGGATCCACAGGACATTGGAGACTCTGTTAATGTATCCTACTATAATTGCTCTTGTCAAAAGCCATCCAAGTATTCACAACGAAGAAGTGGCAGGGTCACCCGTCATTTCATTATTTCTTCCTTATGTAGACTGCTGACTGCAAGTCCGTCCTTGTGCGTTCTTCGTAGAAGTACTTAATAATAATTGTAGCCCAAACATCAAGTCATCTTAATTTCATCTCTGCAATTCTTTGATACAAAGTTGATAATAATCTCTCAGAAGAATGACATGACTCAGTCAGTAAAGGACAACAATTACACAAGGATTGCCATTTGACTTCATTGAAAGGGAAAACTTCCCTAGATGGATGTGTTTTGTTGTTCCACTGGTGACCTTATTTCATCAGTGCATATTCGGCATTTTGCAAAAATGTTTATGGCAATCGGTTATACACATCCTTGTCCTTATGTGAGCTAGGTATCGTCTAAACCAACCAAGTCGTTAGCGTCTGCCTGTCATGATATCATTTTTATTTTAAGGCTGTGCTCGTATTATAAACACTTTCGTGTGGTGTTTAAAACTTTAAAACTTCCTTTTATTTTGGGATCTGCGAGAAATTCTCTCTCTCTAACTTTTCATCTCGTACCCTTAGTTCGTTAGTCCAACAAAATTTCTGCAGTTCCTTGTGCATCCACTCTTCTTTCCATCAGATTTGTTGGTTACACTGAGGATTGAAATGAACAGGCTGATGGTGCAAGAAAAAGAAGGATGGGTGGTGTTACTATTTTTAACCTCAAATCCCATCTTCTTCTCTTTAAGATTTGGCAAAGTTTCCAAAGTATACGTCACGAAGTATATACCAACCTTATAAGGTCTTCTCTCCCAGAACAAAATCCTTCCTGCGTTACTTCCTTAAACCCGACATTATCTTTGCAATTACCCATTCGTCATTTTCGCAAGCCTCACGCGTTAAATGCTTCTATTATGCGATTAGCTATCGTTTCATTGTCAATTCTAGCCCAAGATTGCGGCGGTGGTGGTTGTAGTTGATGTACTCAAGGCAATTAGCTATCATCTTTGTGATTTGAGGTGTTAGGATAAGATCCGGTTTAAACACTCCATGTAATTTGTTTTTACATTGGTCTGTACTATTACCTCTTTACTTATCTTTGGTGAGCTATCATCTTACAAGGCTTCTGTATCAATCTACACTCTCTCCTTCCTATTTACGAATGACACTTCCGAACATCTTAATTTTTTACTTCAAAAGTGACACCAAATCTTACAACATGTGTGTACATTCCACTACCTCTCCTCGGAGGAGACGGAGGAATGCGAATAAGATGGGGGAAAAGTTTAGACTCATCTTCAGATAAGGTCTATTAATAGCTGAATATCTAAATCATCCAGCCTCCCTATTTCAAATGGTAGTTTACTCAAGAAATCCACTTGACTGTGTAGCTCTGGTGCTACAAAGCCACACTGATGTGTTAACTTACTGTGGTTATACTTATCCATACGGGTGATTCGGATGAAACTCCGAAACTAACACCGCAGTGGGAGAGGGAGGGCACACATTTCACTCCGAGTATTCTTAGGGAGGAGATGATGCTCGGAAATTTCTCGACGACGCGAACATTTCGAGCATCTTTTTCATTCGACGAACATCTTGAGACTCCTAAAGATGTTACATTACCACCCGGTCCTCCAAATGACGACGAAAAGATGTAAATGCATCTCAGTTTCATTCCTCTGCCTTTCTTAGCTCCTTCCTTTCTGTTTCTCTCTCTGTCTCTTCTTTTAATCCATCATTTTTATATCCTTTCATTATATCTTAGTGCGTTAATTCTATAGTTCTACTTGTTCGTAGAGTTAAGTAATTCTAAACCAAGTTTACCTTCATTTGACATTTCATCGGTAGTAAGCATAATACGAGGAGCATCCACAAAAGCACAAAAAAAGCTCGTAAGACGAACGAATCCTCTAAGATTACCTTCACACCCACGCAGCGATCCAATAATTACTCTATATACAAATTACAAGTCAGTTTCATACTCATACATCTTTAAACGAATCATTCCTCCGAGGAGTTAAAATATCAATTTTCTAAGACTTTCCTACCCACACGACGAACGACTTACTTAAGAAGACTTGTATTTAAGCAAATTATTCAAGACTAATTAACTACATAAGCTTAGGCTAGGTGTTTTCTACAAATTGCAAACTTGCAACGTATACGATTACTTCAACTTTAAGCAATTCCATCGGTCAAAAATGGAAAATCCAGCGGTGACAAGTCTCAAGTTGCCTCCCTAATAGCTACACACTACAGTCATTTCCAGTTTCACTCCAGCAATTCCAGAAATCGTAAACGAGTTAAGGTGTCAAGTCCATTTCATATGGGAAATTGTCCACTGAAGTGTGAAGATTCATGAGACCATCTCGCACGTGAAACCTGAGATATCGTAAGAAAGAACATCTCCTCTGATCTGTGTGAGTATCAGGAGCAGTAGACGATCATCCCATCCCAATATAGTAGAGAGAAGTGAAGGCTATGCACAATGCACACGCAACAAGTCGAGCCATCCCCCTCATCCCTCTACATGTTAATTGACTTGGGAAAAATGACTGCAACTGAAGCCCATTAGTTGACACTACTACTACTATACACATGTTTATGTTCATCAGCAGTTGATTCATCCTCGTGTTTGGTGCTGAGTGAAAAGTAACTTTCATCTTTAACTGTACAATGGAAGGAAATCAGGCTGAGGGAAGAAGTTCATCTAGTCCGGAAAGTACTCATAGTAGAGTCGGAGTTGGTGGTGGTGGTGTCTCAGGTGTATCACAGGAACAAAACTCTTCTGGAAGAGCTGAAGAAAGACTTTCACTTGGCAATGCCAGTGACAGTGTTGCTGGGAATACGAATAGTAGTGCTGTTGGGGAAGGAGGAGGCGCATCTCGCACTCGTGAAACTGTACAGAAAGTTTATCAAATGATCGAAAAGCACAAGGGAGCGACCTCAAGTGACAGTCAGTTTGAAACCAACTTGTACTTTGACTTTGAGACTCCCAAAACTGGGAGTGGTGGCAGTGGCAGCAGTAGTTCCAGCAGTAGGAATAGATCTCAGCAACAAAGACCCAGGAAGAATTATCCCAATGCTAAGTCCAAGTCTGGAACTTCTTTGAATTCCTCTGGAGACAATATTCCTGGAGGAAGTAGTTCTTCTTCTGCTCGGAGGAATAGTTCCATAGATGCAAATAGTAATGCATCAAAATCAGAGCAGGCAGCTGACAATAACAATGAGACTGAAGGAATTGGGGATGATGAGGATGCACTGCTTTTACAAAGTCTGAGGTGCCCTTCCGAACGAACTGAGGTTATCAGTGAACGAGAAAAAAGGCGAAGAAAGAGATGTGCAGATTATCCAGGATTCGCATTTGGATTCGGATCTGTCTTCGGCTCAGACACCATGATGAAATTTAGCATTATTCGTAATGAACTGGATAATGTGACTAAAGTTCAACTCAAAAGGGTACGTTAACTATGCATAGACTAGAGCTGGTATTCGATTTAGATATAATTTGGTTACACGGGTTTTCCATTCAATTGAATAATCCGATTCAAGAAGCTAATAGACTTAATTCTTAGCAAATATTGCAACAATTTATGTACAGTGGTGATACATGCTATGCATTTGTATCTGTATAACTGTATATGCTCATGTCAGCATAAAGATCTAGCCGGATTTCAGTGTACAGATTGCACAGAGATAGTCTAGATTTTTTCAATGCAATCTTATCCATGAAAGTATCATTGACGAGTAAATCTAACTACCAACCACCAACATTGCTTCACATATATGACAAACCTATTTTTACTGCAGATTTGTTGTAATCCACACTGATTTATAACGAAATCCCAATGACTTGGCGGCTTAAGTTATCTCCACCTCCATTATTATGGAACATATAGAGACCTACTACACCTGTTAACTCACCTGGCCTTCCTAATTAACTTACCTGTGTGTCCACCCCTCCCTTAATTGCCAAAATGTGGCCGGAAATGCGATAATAGCTTAGGTCTCATCCATTCTCAAGTAGAGTCGAACATACGTGCCTTATCAAAAGGGTGTTTCACGTCCAAATCTTTCAAAACCTCAGGTCTAGCTTGGTCTGCGGAATTATATTACGAATATATCTCGTCATGTATTTCTCCACCACCCTAGCAGCTATATCTTTTTAGTCTTATATGCTTCTCAACATGCTTCCCCAACCAGAGTATCATTTAATGCATACAAACTTCTCTACTACACTCTCCTCTCTATATGAAATACTCCGTGGCTGTGAACATCCAACCTTCCTTTTAGTATTTCATCCATTGCATATCACCCATAGCCTGCAAGTTGTACGAGTCCACTCCCTTCGTGTTCTGTAATAAAGTAGTTGTCGGCTTCCCAAGTGAAAAAATAACATTCCTCTTCTCTCCACCAAAATATATTTAGTTTAAAGGTTTAAACTGTCATTAAATTTAGGGACTTCGTTTACCCCTTAAATTTTTCTGAAGCTACGATACTGCCCGTAGAAAATCTTCCAACGAAAGTTATTTCTCAAGAAGTGTTCATATATATATTCTTTCAACAACATTTTCCAAATACATTCTTTGGAAATAAAGCCAAGTTTCTAGTGATTAATCCATTGTATTAAGTCTAAAATTTATAAATATGGCCACACAAATCCAACAAGGAGGACTTTTAGATGTCCTCAAAAAGAAAATGCGACAGACCAAGGAGGAAATGGAAAAGTATAAGGATGAGTGTGAGGAATTGCAGAAAAAATTACATTTGGAAGTTATGCGACGTGAAGAAGTAAGAAAAACATTTT
>JAQGAD010001697.1:0-17605 GCA_034696625.1 Isotomurus palustris | reverse complement strand
TCTACCAGTCCATTGTGCAGAATTCAATAATAATCCTGTCTTTTTTCATTGTTTCCCAAATTCCTTGTTGAAGTTGAAACACACACACACACATAAATTCACATGCACTATTATTTATAGTAACCATTGAAAAATCTTCTGTGTAAGCTGCTTTCGTACGAGAGCAGATCAGCTTTACACACGGTTAGTAGCGAGGACAATAGAACCGAGCGAATTCATGGATGATGGAGAGATCAACAAGTGTGTAATGAATCCGTGATGATCTACTTCCGCTCTTCTAACATCCATCCTACTATACTCACTCTGTCTCTCTATCACCACTCCCTGGGTACTGTGGAAGCATGTGCTGTGGCTGTGGCCTAATGTTCTTCTCCATGACCCACGACCTATGTGACCTATAACCCACTTCGCAAATCCATCTACAAAGCTTACATGTTCATTCATTAGTCTCACCTGAGTAACATCCTTGCAATAGGCTTGGCAATTCCTCCCTATTTCTTCGACAAGCAATGTCACATTGTTCCCAACGCTTGAACTTGATGATGACGATGAGGATGAAGAGTGACTTTCTGCCCCTGAAGTGTCTCGTCTAGTCTCCCTTCTTCGGGGAAAATTGTTACTACTAGACAATTGTACATAACCATAACCACTACTACTACCGCTCCTACCCCTGATGCTATTTGTACTTGTAGAAGAACTACTGGTAATAAAGGACCCCCCACTGCCACTCCCTAGTAAGGTACTCAAAAGAAACACAACCACTGTCACCATCACCACTCCCCCTTCTCGCCTATTTTTTATTACACCCATCCGTTGAAGGGATTTAATATTATCATTACTTTTAAACTTTCCCAATAATTCACGTTTTGTCACACTTTTACTTCCCATTTTAATTGCTCTTCTTAAATATTCGTTAGAAGTTGATGGGCACAGGTTAGTCAGGGATATTCCTGTGTGTACTTTTACACGTGATTGAAGTATTATTTAATTATTTGTTGCACAGAGCGGAAGGTATATATTTATTTATTTATTATTTCACTTTCACTACAAGCTATCTTTGCTACTACTTGGTTGTGTAGAACTTAATCATGGGCGTGAGAAAAATTTGTGATAACTTCTCGCGATACGCGAGTAAACCGCCGGAGTAGACAGAAGAGCCTTTAGCAAGGTTACTGTCACACATTTTACTTGCTTTCGATAAAATGAAATTCTAATGATTGAAGATACGGAGTGATTTAGAAAACAATATTGTTGGGGTAAAAGGATAGGGTAACGTGAGACACATGTTAAGTTGTGGAGTGTGTTGGAAGATTGAATGGACCCTTTGGTTGAGCTGGGTTCCATCAACTAACTGACACACAACCAGGGAGGATTGCTGTGGTTCAACTTCATGGACTCTCACTATTCTTCGGATGGGTTGTACTGTAAAACTTGTGGATGATGTAAATGTATGTGTATGTGTGAGTCTTCTTCATGGGGTGGCCAACATTGTTGGGTTGGTCTGGCCAAGCCTATTCTTTCGATCTTTAGTTTGTTCATATCATCGTGTATCCCATTTTCGTGATTTTATCCTAAACTTTACACTTTCATCCAGTCAATGTATCGTGTTGTTGTGTTGAGTTGGAAGTGGAGCTGGATGATGTGATTTACGTGGCTGAATTTATTTCTGATTTAACCCTTAGGACATTCACAATACTCAGATTCTACTGCCAACTATAGAGTGGGATCGTCCTGATTAAAGGTAGTTCATATTCAAAGTAGAGTGTAGAGGGTGGTTTGCAAGTTCGCATGTTAATTCTAACTAAAAGTTGGCCATTCCGCGAGTAATGTATTGCGTAATTAGATTATTGCAAATAATATTCATGCAGCAGTGTACAATAATACGTTCTTTGTAATGTTGGATAGGGGATTAAAATGCAGGTGCCTTTGATTCTCCGGGTTTGCGATTGTGTTTTTTGTCTTAAATGGTCTTAGGGAAATCTAGATGGTTGATCAAAACTTTTAAAACTTATATGAAGTCTTTGTTGTATTGATTTATTTCGTCCGAAAGGATGTAGGTAGATTTTGTAGCTCATGCTGACTGACACACCTTTGGTACAAGTCAGAAAGTTCAGAGAGGGTTATAATGCATTCTCTCTCTCCAGAAGATGAAAGATGATGAAGTCTGGAAGGAAACGGTGGTGGTAGTGTTTGGAGTAATTGTGTTCGTCTATGTAAATTGTCCGAGTCCAAATAAGGGTGAGGGATGAAGTGCTGAGTTAGTTGAGTGCATCTCTCGAAGGCAAAGGGCTGGGCTGCCTAATGAATTCAAATGTCCAGAGAGAGAGAGAGACTTTTTACGACCACCGAATCATTTGCATTTTGAGATGGGCCAAGTGAAGTCAACGAAGAAGGTATTTTTGCTCAGTAAATCCACAAGTATGCAATCCACTTGGTCCGTAAAAGGAAACTTTCTTCTTCATCACTCTCCTTGCCACTACCGGCATCGTAAACACGTCTAACCATCCATCTAAAGGGGAACATTTTCTTTTAAAAAGCCTCAAAATCATACACCTACTTATGTATATAAACACGCACATACATACACATATTAACCATCTACGCCTGGAGAAGACTCTCATAAGGATAATTTAACTGCTGTAAAATTCTGTTCCAGAATGAGTGTGCACTGTAGTGTGTGCAGTCAAAAGTCTCAAAATCGAAATAAAACCTGCGATTAACTAGCAATGATGCAAGAAATCCTTTCTGATACGTAAAACCACAGAGAGCAGGTGGAAGCTCAAAAAACGCTCAACTCTTGCCGCACACGGTAATAATGTAGGCTAGCTCATCAAATTTTTCTGGAAAACACCAGCAAGTCACAAATGCAATCAAATATGAGAAAAAGCGTCTCTTTACGAGTTAAGTGAACTCATAAAGTGTATTTGTCTGTCCAAATATGGAAAACTTTACTCTTAATCTCTTCAAGCAGCTAGGAACTAAACTCAACTCTGGTTTTTAAAAGGTAAACCGTAAATCTATTTTCAACGTGTGTTGTGAAAGCTTGAATATTTCAATATTTAGTTCCAATAATTTGCAAGTGGAGTTGCAATTGCGTGAGTTTCGTAATTGTAATAAGTAAACACAGCATGGGATTTCACGAAAGAGCAGCAAGTGGTAGTTGCATGATTTATGGTTTTACAGATGATGAGTCTCGCTTGCCCTGCAGGAAATGCCTTATTTGATTAACAAGCTTAATTTAATTGACCCAGTAGGATGCTCGCTAATCAATTAAATCCTCATTAGTCAATAAAACAAAAGAGTCATTCTATTAAATGCCCTTGTCTTAAATGTTTTAGTCATTTCGTCTATGTCATTTAGCTCACAAAAGTAAAATATAAGGAATAATGAACTAATTTGCTATTGCTTCACATTTGCATTTACAACTGCTTGTTTATTTTATACAAACTGAATCACATAAACATAATGACACGAGATTACTGTCAGCACAATTGTATTATAAAAAGCGTTCTTCATTTCGTGGATGTACTGAAGGTGAAGGATGCGCTGCTGTTCATTACACATAATTGCTTAATTGATCTGAATTAAGTTATAAAAGTTCATTGGTGGTATTCCAAAGCAGGTCTTTCGAGTAGACGGTCTCATTTATATCCATCACTCAACTCATTGTGATGCAAGACACGGAAGAAAGAAGCCAACATGCGTTACATCAAATCATAAGTGGCCAACTTTGTGGTTGGTGACACCGCCCATGTCCATTCGTCTTGCTCAAAACAGAAGTTAATTGCAATTAGATCTACGAAGGTAATTATTGTGCCGTGAGATGTGATCAATAATCAATCTTAGGGTACACACTATTTAACTGTCTGGCTGGTCAAGTAAGTCAGGTAATGCGGAGTGCTGAGAAATCTGAGGTAATGCTGTGTTCTACAACTACTACATGACAAAAGTGCTGCCAATCAGATCACATTTTGGAGTGCACGGTGCACAGCAATTTGGTTGTGCAATGAACGAAATGAGATTGAATGCGTTTGTTAAAGAATGAACTTCTTCCAAAAATGAATTGCTCAATTTTAGATTGTCTGCTTCTGCTGCTACATATCCTTACACTTTAGTAGAAGACGAACAGAAATTGCCGAACACTATCACTTCATCTTTACACACCTTTTGTACCGAGTGATTCATTGACTGATACAGTGTTAGATAATTACGAGTTTCACGAGTAGATCTACCAACAGAAGTTGTTTGATTTAAGAGTATTGAATTGGCAGTGAATCGTTTTGAAGCTGTCCTACTATGTGTAATTTTTAGGAAACCATAATTCATAGCTTCTCGTCTAGCGCAGACGTTAGTTTTTTAATAGTTGTTTCCTGCCAAGCTTTAATAAAAATATGAAACCCTCTGTACAACAAATTAAAGAAGAGCACCAGCCACTTGTATTTCTAATCTTTCTATCTATCTCCTTATTGCATTTAGCACTACACATAAATTTTATAATCATACGCTATTGCATTTACGTTTTTATAAAATTAAACTGAAGGGGAGAAATCAGTCATAAATAAATTATGAAACAAACTATAAAATGAATACTGATTTCTTTCATGGGTATTAATTAAGTGTAATTTCTTTCAGGTCGATTTTCATTAGCATGTGTTTCCACACCACATATTTTACGTTGAGTTAATTCTCGATTCTGTTGACTGTGTGTTTAGTTTTTCTGATTAATTTAGTTGAGCCGGTACAAGATAAGGAACTGAAATATGTTGATATATGCGATATACTCCTACTTGTAAAAAGGAATAAGGATGTGTTAAAAAATAAAACACGATAGAAAAAATATGGAATGCACGTAGTAATTCTAATAGTAGAGCAGCAGCAGCAGGAGTAACAAATTCACTTGTAACACGGTGAGCAGAGTATAATAACAAGCAATTGTGCATAAGACTTAAGCCTGAATCGTTGAATCAGAGTTTTATCAGCGCAAAGTCTTCCTCGGAAGAACAAAAAATGAATTCTTTTGATATGAAATGAAAGTGTTATTTCACACCTTGCAAAAAAGTCGTGGTTCATTTGCGGTCCTAATTGTCTTCTCGTTTGTCGTCAGTGGTTGTATAAAACTATTTGGTCTACTTCCTCAGTTCACATCCAAAAGAGTATCTCTGAAATATCAAATCATCAAATCCCACACGTAGTAAACATTCTCTAGTTCTTTTCTATACTTGCGAATTTTATTTTGGCATGGCTAATCTCCCATTGACAGAAGGAGAACGCCCTGCACATTCTTAACCACTTGATTTTAGATTGACACACGGCTTCCCACCGTATACAAACACATCTTGGCATCAAATGACATAATACTTGATCCTAATGTTACATTGTTAACGCATATAATCATACAACACATCATAATGCAGTTTTCCTGTTATTCTCTCTCTCTCTACACAGCATAGTTTCACTTGTTTGCTTTTGCACCTAACGAGTAAAAATACCGAGCGCGTAGACATTGTTTAAGTTATCATTAAAAGTTGACTGTCATTACCACCACGTTTCTGTACGCTTTAATTGCTCTCGAGTTTCAGATTGCTACACACACGATAAAGCAGCGTGCAGTTCAGAAGGGCAATTAAAATTATAGAAGAAAATATACGGGGATACTTAAGAGATAGGTATCCTATGCACACATACTTGGATGATATTTGATAATGATGAGACATATTAGACTCATTGTTCAAGTAATGTGTAACAATGAGTGCAGTAATCGAGTGCAAATCGCAATTCGCTAGAAAGCCACTTATGCTGATGTTGGTAAGGTGCTATTACATGACTTCTTGTGAGGAGACCGTATCTTTTACTCCATTTCCTCCCTACTGAATAAATTTAGATGAAGGCCTCGCCTCAGTTTCACTCTCGTTCCAACTGTCTTAGCAGCCACATCTGAATTCGAAATATCGATAAGGAATCGATATTTACTGAGTACCATATCGTTGGCTGCATTCTTTACTTTTGTATACCCTGGGAATCTCATCATGAACACATTTAAGGTGAGTACGGAGTTTTTAAAGCGCTGTAAATCTTTTTTAGACTGGATATCACTGTGAATATTTTCTACAGCTGCAATCAATACTATTATTACCAGATAAGATAGAGATTGCGGAAAGTTTGTACTGGAGTCTCATTATCCCCCAAAGTAACCCAAGATATTGTTTGGTTTTTTCCAGGCTATTCTAACGCTGAGCGTCGTAGGTCTTGCTCACTGCCAACAAGACTCCGGAGTGTTCAACGCGTATTCCCCTGGTGCTTATTCTGCAGCCCCAGTGGGAGGAGTGTACAAAGCAACCCCCCGTTTGGTTCCAGTGAAGGTGAGCAGAGGAGCATTTTCGAGCTCCAGAACATCTCCACTAACGCACTCATCTCCATTTGCACAATTCACATCATCTCAGATTAATCCTACTCCTCACCCGAGACTTATTAGAGGATCTCAACAACTCCCTCACTACACATCTGACCCGAACTTACAACAGGCACAGTCTTCCACAAAAGACCAGCAGACTCATTATGTCCCACGACACATCCGAATCCGATCTCAGTCTCCCTACAGCCACTATGAGGTATACATTCATTGACACTGACATTTTGACATTTGCCTACAACCTCTGGTACCTTTTTTCTTACATCTTGTTGCACTCCAAGTTATGTGAGAAGTACACGAGACTCCTACACTCGAAGATGCAAAAAGCTGTTTACGACATTGCTCCTCATTCTTTCCTTACGTAACTTGCATGAATTCAATTAGCCACGACATGCAATCAGGCTTGACGAGTGGTCGATATCACGTCGTTACACAAACTCGATGATACACTTGTTACACTTAGCAGCATTTATTTGACCTCATTTCGTCAGTTATTATGTCATTTGAAAGTGAATCAAATTCAAAAGTGGTTTATTCAATCGTTTACGTGACTTCTCTATTGGTGCGTCTCGCTTTTTGCAGTCGGGCCAGCCTTTACTTGGAGCAGGAGGAGGTCAGGTGATTAAGCGAATTCGAGTTAATCCTCAGCCTATTCCTTATGCTGCTGCGGCTTTGGATCATCCTGTCCAATTCACTCATACAGTTCCTGCAGTCGCTTCCTACAAGCCACAACAGCAAATCGCTTATGCTGCTCAGCAGCCTCAGCCTGCTTACTACGGTCAACCTCAAGCTATTCAACAGCAAAGACCTAAGCTTGTGAAGCAGGTTCAAGCTGCCCCACCAAGGGGAGCCTTGAGACCTAATGTCCCTGAAGCTGAGGAACTTCCAGAGGAATATGCTTCTGATGTGAGTGTCCTGATATTGATGCATAAGTATTCAAAAAGTAACTGCAAACTAACACTGATTTTAATTTTTTCAGCCAAACCCACAGTACAACTTTGCCTTCGACGTTAAGGATGATGATTTAACTAACTACCAGAACAGACAGGAACAAAGAGAAGGAGGAATTGTGAAGGGATCGTACTCCGTTGTTGATCCAGATGGTTAGTAATTTCAATCCTTGTGAATTGAGTTTGGAATGAATTTTTACAGAGGTTCAATGAAAGCTTGAACGCGATTATTGTCTTGTGTCTCCAGGTTATGTCAGAACTGTGACTTATGAGGCTTCTCCAACTGGAGGATTCCAAGCAAAGGTCACCCGAGAGCCCACTGATGTCAAGATTAAGGTACTTGGAAATGGAATAGAGAACTTCATTGGGGTCCTTTAATGCAGTTATTTCTAAATCTTGGGTGCTTATAACTTTCAGTTCCCAGTTCCAACTGAAGCTCCAGAGGAAGCCAAGGGAGTCGTTCGAGGTCAACCTGCCTACGCCCCACAGCAATACCAGCAACAACAGCAGCCCCAATACCAACAGCAGCCACAGTATCAACCTCAACAACAATACGCTGCAGGACCTCAGCAATCTTATGCCGGAGCCGGAGCTGGAAGATTCCCCCAACAAGGACACAGATTAGCTCCACGATATCAGCAGTAAATATTTAAGTTGTTTCTCCTATTTATAATTGTGTGCAATGTACAGAATTGTTTCCAAATAAACTCTTGAGAATGTCTCAGTCATTTACTTAAACAGATTGCAACTAGTTGAGGAAATACAATTTATTGTTTATGTCGGCTACGGATAATGACCTACCAAACATTTAGAATAATCAAAGTGGGAGACAAATTGGAAAGAATTGCGTGTAGAATTATCTACTAGTACAATTTCTAATCAGTTACACAGCTTTAATGACTGTATATTTTCTATTTTACCATCTTTCGCGAGACTGAGGAATCTTTAAGCATTTGTACATTCCAAAGTCAAGTTTGGTGCATTTGGTTCCTTTCATGCAGAGTGGAATTGGAAATGCGTGATCGTAGATGGTATTTATTTCTCCGCAGTACGAGTATTCTTTCAATCTGCAATTGTTTCCTTCCCGTACCAAACCGAATCGATTTCCGCACTGACACTTTCCTTTATCACACGTTAGGAATTCCCTTCGAGAACAGAATTCTTGGCCAGCATTGTAAATCTGCCGTAATTTGTAGTAAGTCTGCTTGTGTCCATTGGGAAGTCTCCCAAACTCGTCAAGATTCCATAGTGGCAATGTTGGGAAGTATTTTATTAGTTGGGTTTCTAGATCCATGTCACATTCCTTGTCCAGCCCGATGCTCCTAAAAATAGACGAATCACTTTAAATCTTGAAAATGGACTGTTGACTGTGTTTCAAAGCTATTCAAATTTTCACTGTTTTTACCTGCGATGGATTATTTCTGTAATCATTTCATCGATCTGTTCGAAGAACACGATTGTATCTTCAGTTGTCTGGCTCCCAATGTGAGCCTCAGTTACTTCTTCGTCTACCTTTTCTTGGCATGATGGTCCGGACCATCCCACAGAACAAGTGCAGATAGATTTGAAGCCTGTTCCATCAGGAACACATTCGCTATTTTTTCTGCATGATAACATCCACCCGGCGACAGGATGTTCGTCACAATCTGATCCTACATTCAGCTTACACTCGTTGTCTTCCAACATAGTTCCATTGATGCATCTGCACTTCCCAGTCTCATGGCAGGTAAAGCCAAGATAAGCGTTGCAAAGCTCTAAGAATTTAGAAGAAACCTTTTACAGTGACTGTAGACATAATTGAAAACCAGAATAAAACTCTAACCTGCTCCTGCTGCGCCCACCGTTATTGTAAACTCCTTCACCCACGACCTGGCTTTTTGATATTGATGCAGGGTTTTAGATCCTGCTATCTTTTCATCGCTATTCCCCACTACCCTGTTAATCACGAACTTTTTCATTTAAATAGTCTAATTTCGAATGGCTGTATCATCTGAAAGGCAGACCTGTAAAAGTCAACGATCCTGTTCAACCGTTCGTCATAATTATTGTTGCATGTGTCGCCATGTCGAAGTGTCATCATTGACTCCACTTGAGCAGTGTAGTAGTTTAGCTGGTGCAAAATCGGATTTATGTTGCGGTCTTCAGAGTAACTTTGAACTTTGAAAGGACTCAACACTTGTGCGAATACTGAGCGTTGGTCTTCACAAGATGCTCCTGCTAAATTATTTATACAAGTACATTTGGAAGTTTCTTCGGAGCACGCCGCATTCTTTACGCATACGGGAGACAATTTTTTGTCGAAGACTTGTTCTACTTTCCACAACTTCATTCCAGTGTTTTCTCCTGTTACAAATATACAACAATATTAGTGTTTGTGAAAACGTGAGGTTTCTTTTAAATCTATTTCTTCACACCTTTCGGCAGGTAGAAGTCTTTTCCAATTACGTAAGCCTCGCCACAGTTATCCATATTTTTAATGTTACAGCTTTCCCCTTGTAGTAACAACTGTTCGAAGCACTCACACTTCCTGGTTGTTTCGTTACACTGAATGAAACTGTCCAAGTCACAGAAACGTAAGTCGGGAATATCCACGAAGTCTTGAAGCTGTGCCAATCTGTCGGCTAAGGTGGATCTCGCAGGTTCCTGTGGATTGAACATGCCTGCGTGTGCGGTAGGGTCACATTCATCTCCAATCTGCAGCGTGAAACGGTCAACAATCTAAACCAAGAACAATAAGTCGTACGAACGATTAGTTCATAACTATCGCACACACACGTGTATTCCAAGAAAAAGGTATTAACCTTATCGATGATTTTGTTGTAGCGTTCTTCTTCGCTATTATCACATTTGGTATTGTTTTTGTTTGATTTGCACCAGCAGTGTTTCGCGTGAATAAACGCCCGGAGGTGACAAGACGCTTGTGGTACGCATGTAGGAGGATACGGCGAGGAGAAGCGTTTCAGATCTCTGAGTGGATTGAACTCAAATGTTCCAGTGTAATCCTGATGACAGCTCTGCCCGACTTTAATATGACAACTTGCATCAGGTTGGTTATCATTGGGGATTTGGGTTTTTTCTAAGCCATCTTTACACACGCAGGTCTGTGAATCAAATAATTATATTATAATCAGGTAAATAAATTAATGAAATATTCAGGTGTCTTACTCTCGTGTTGGAATCACATCGGAAGTAGTCCGTGTAAGAACACAAAGCTTGTCCGTCCAGAAGAGATAGTTGCCAATTCCTAATTTCCTCTGGCTTGGGGTCTATCCACCTGTTTTCTTCCACCGCTAAAGGTGGATTGTCCAATATAGCTTGCTTATTTGGATCACACGCTGCTCCTTGTGTTAATGAAGCTAGTTTACGTAACTGAATGTCTTTTATAACCATATCTTCCTTTTCTGTATCCGATTCCATTTTGAAGTACAGAGATTCTGCTTCAGCCACTCGATCCGCTGAATTAACGAGTCATAAGAACGTACGGCATTTGTTGGGTATTGTCAGTAATTTTACTTTGAAAGATTCTAATAATATTTCTATTACCTTCTTCAAACATGTTTCTCAAATTCATAAGTTTCACCAACTCTTTTTTAACATCGCTCGGGAACATGATTGTCTCTAGATCATCTACGTCCCAAAGACTTCTGTTCATGTAATTTTTACTTGTATTAGACGGGAAGGAATGTCTTCCACCAGCATAGTCCTGCTGTGGGGGTTGCTTGCAATTCGAGAGATAGCCTGAGCAAATATTCCATTCCATAATTAATGAAAACTCACTTCAACTGACGTATAACCAAACACAATTACCAAAACCAGTATGTAGACATATTGCTTACCAACTGGACACCGACATAACCTTTTTGCAGCACCAAAACTCGAAACGCATTCTGCTCGACCTAAGCAAGATACATTAGCTTTCTCTGAGAAAGGAATTAGAACTCCCATTAAAATAAGCTTTTCCTGGGGAAGGTCACAGTGTTTTCCTAAATTAAATCCACAAGTTTCGCTTCGTCCTGGTCCCATGCTTGTGTGGGGACAAGCACAGGTCTTGTGGCGCTTGTCGCATGTTTGGTACTTTCTGTAATCACAATGGAGCTGAAATCTGGTGTAAAGAATGAATAGATGCTGAGAATGAACTTCAGCTATTCGATCCGCATATATAACAAAAAAGTAATAATTTATTGAAAATCATTCCTTCATACCTGTCAAAAAAATACTTTAGCTTCGGTCTCAAATGTTCCTCGACTGTTCTTCGATACGCTCCATCGTCTTCTTGATCTTGAATTATGAGTTTTACTAATTCCAGAAAATTTTCCAGCTCTTCCACACTCAGTTCATCACAGGGCTCTCCAAACTTTGCAAATCCAAAGTCATCAGCTTTCAGTCGATTGTATAAGACTTCGTAAAAGAGATTCGTTTCCATCAAGTTTTCGTCTGGAGGCAATGGATCGAGATCAGCTAGGGAACATTGCAGATTTAACTGAAAAATTAGTACTGTTAAAAATTCTAAAAATCCGAACATCGTTCCACTGGTTTAGCCTATTTATCAAATCTAGTACTACTGTTGACTCCAGTGGGTAATGCTGGAAATTCTTCTCCACTTATTATTTTAATGACATTCTTTCATTCATTCAAGTAGTCATCGCAAATGTTTTCATTTACCTCTGAAACTTCCTGGAGTTCTTGCCAATGCCAAGATGGCACATAAAAATTATTTGCAATTCCAGGAAACATTCTAACATGTACAGACAATCTAACATTCTGTCATGTTGCAATTCGATCGAATAACATCACTAAACTTCAATCCTTGTAAGTTAACTGCAAGAAATGCAGTTGTACCCAAATGTCCCTAGTTGAGCAACCAAACTGCACATCCTTCTAATTATTGCAATTTGCACTTTTGTGTACACGAGGATGGAGTAACAGTTCTCATTAAAAGAACATCATTTATCACCACACTCAGCCACACTGTGACTTACCAAGTGTGTAAGTTCTCTTCTCTATATTGGACCAACCAAATTCCTCTCTCAAGCAATCAATACAAAATACAATCCTTTAATAATAACGAGCTCTGTACTATGTACCTGTTCATGCACATCACTATTATGCATGTATACACCAATACCACATCACCGCACATCATTCCTTCTCAACCTGACCCATAAATTCGCAAGGAATGCCAGACACAATAACACTAGTTTTTTCACTCTCGTTCTCATTTGTGAAGCAATTGCCAATTCACAGCTGCATGTAAAGGTGATCAGTATGTTCATGTTCATATTGCTGTACAAATTGCATGTTTCTGACAGAATAATATGCTGGTGTGTGTGTGTGGTTGTTTTGCACAATCTTCCTCTCCACTTGATGCCTAAGGTTTTGCTCTGCTAATCAAAGTGTTTCAGAGCAGCTTTAAGCTTAACCCCTAAGATCTAGGATAGATCAACCTTACTTATTTACCTTTAAAAGTGTTTATCGAATGCTTTATGTAGGTATATTTGAGTGTTTACAATGTAAAGCATAATTTAGCTAACTGGGAATTTTTTCGAGTTTTAATTCTATTGTTGTATTTTATTTTCCATATTTGATTCAATTATAAATAGGAGGTTGAATACACTTCCGATGAATGGAAGTCAGGAGAGAAACTCATCTTGACATTTTTTCCGTGGACTTAAACTAAATATTTATTTTATGATAAAGAGACTAGTAGGTTCTTTGTGAGAAGGATTCCTTCCATTATCCCAGTGAATTCTGACCTGAATTTTTATTTTGCATTGCCGTATCATTATTCTATTAAGTGAATTGACCTCTTCGCTTCGTACTTCACAGTTTAGTCACAGTCAGCAGCGTATCTTGAGCTTAAGTGTGTTTACGGAACCCAATTTTCCTTTGCCTTTCCTCATTTTAATTAATGTAAACAGAATGCGTTGCGTAATGAGAGGGAGACACCAGAAGTTTATGTTTATTTTTCAGATGCTCCATTTGAATTTTACTATCACCTCTTTTGTCTGTTGAAATTGAATAATGACCATCGACAAATCAGTAAGGAAATATTTACGAACACAAACTTCACATCTCTATGTGAGTGAGTTTATACATATCAGTTTATTGCCAAAATTGCAAAACAACCTGTTCTGCAGTTGAATTCAAAACAATTTTGTACAACATTTTGTACATGTGCTTATTCCTATACCTTGTCGTTCTTCGTTCTGTGTGTGCCCTTGCGTAATCGATAAATCTGTAAATCACCACCAGCAAAATACAGAAACTCAGCATGTTTGTCTCGTGGCATTTGGTTTGTTATTCGCTGTAAACCGGTTGCATCAATGAAGAATGAGCAGAATGGGCGCAGATTTGTGCTACAAATTATGATGTTATTAGCAAACGGATTGAACTATTATGACAATAATTTGATTTTAATTTTGAAGAATAATTGACTATCATTCCAGAAAATGTTTTAATGATAAGATCTTGTAGCAATTTCTTTATACCCCGGTTTCCACATCATTTGTACATGCATTTTTGCATTGCATTCTCTATCCCATAAGAAGTGTTGGCAAGCTTTTCTCACACCTGAATGTCTTGTAGGTTATCCTTCAATCTTTAAGTGCCTGTGAACTTCACACGCAATCAGTTAGTTTAGATTAAGAAATACTATATACTCATTCAACATTGGTTTAAATTTCACCGTACTTAAGCTTGCAATTAAGTATCAATTAACTCCCTATATATTCATCTCCTCAGGGTGTATATAGAAATTTTACTGTAATCATCCAGCTTGTAGGAGACAACAGCAGGTGCAATTTTTTATTTGGGGAATCAATGTGAATTTACTTAATTTACTTGTAAAAGAAGATGGGCACACAGGAGAGGCCCTTTTATGTGGTATTAACAATGAACAACTATTTACTAAAAGCGATCACTATCCGTTGTTGCTTGTGGTTTGTTATTTCTGCATTGTTCATAATGTCTAAAGCATCTTATAAAGGGCAAATATGAAAGGGTTTGAGAAGGAAACTCTCGCACGCATCTTTGGTCGCTTTATTAAAGTGAAGGTGTGGATTGGCGTTCTTTAACACTGAAAGTCTCAGGTGTAATGAGCACAGTAACATCTTGACGTGGTTGCTGTGCACTCGCAGTGGTCAAGAATCAAGAAATCAAGAAGCGTGAAGTGTTTCACTCTCAGTCTCACTATACGCACAAACCTTTGAGGTGTGATTTACTTGTGAAATTCATTCGTATCGCTAAATCCGCAAGAGCTGAAGTAAAAATAAAGATTCCTCTTGGTTGTAATAAAATATTTTACTCTGTACGTGCACGGAGATTTTTATTGTTCTTGTGCATTGGGAAAACATTTATTTTGCCAAAAATCGTATTGGTTAATTTTTGCGATTTGTGAAGTCAAGGAAGGTTGCGGAGTTGGTTGAATCATCAATTTATTTTGACACTGTGAGTGTCATTCGAATTCTTGAACGAATATGAACGGGAAAAGGGAAAATCCCTGTGAGATATTTTAAACTGTGGAACTTATTGAACATTTGGATCGTTGGAAGTTTAAATAAAGTTTAGTGAAAATGAAGCCCACTTGTTGTTGTCCTCTTAGAGCAGGAGTAAAATTCATAGCCCTCATAGACTTCGTAAGTTTCTGTTTTTAATTTTAATTGCATAAATTGTGATTGTTGAAAGTGCGTACTCTAATTATTTTGTTCTCTGCAGTTTGTATCCCTTGTGGGAATCATTGGAAGCGTCGGGGCACTCTTTTACTATGAACTTTTCACACAAGAAATCACAGACGTCTTGAAAAATCCTCCTCCAGAGCTTAGGATATTTATTAACACGACTATATTAGATGGTTAGTTAGACCTGAATGTAATTATAGGTAATTCAATCCTTCATTACACTGACAGAAGTCTAATTATTCCCATTTTTATAGGCCTTGTAATCAGAATCCTCATAGGATTTGCAGTAGCCTACTGGTTCCAGAAGTTTATTTTGGGTATCCTTCTGCTCTCTGGAACTTTTAAGGTAGCAAATTAAAGAACACAATCAGTTTTATGATGTGCACCACTCAGCTGTAATTGTTCGTCAAGGATGCTGCTACTTGGGATTACATTTTTGTAAATACTTTCTTATTGTTGCAGGAGAGGAAAGTAGTGATGCGAGTTTGGATTGTATGGACACTCCTACTGTTAGTTCTCAGCGTGTTCTGCTTCCTCTCGGTTATCGCTTTGGGAGTTGCTGAGCCGTACATCATTCCCTTTTACGTTGCAGCGTTTCTTATCCGAGAGTATTCGATATGGACCGCTTATGCATTTCTCAAGAGAATCTCGTCAAGTAATCTGCTTGAATCTTATCCTGCTTTTGCCAATGATAAAGTCATGTACAAACTGTAAAGTATTATTATTGTGATTTTTATTCTTGTACGATAATCTCGTATTAAACTTTTCTACTCCCAATTATAATTTATCATTTTTACGACTATAAGACTCCGTCATACTTTAACCAATTCCTTCAATTTTTAATAGGACACAGAATCTGTCTAGCAATGTCATAATAGAATCCGCTTTCTGTACATGAAATTGTTCCTACAATTTAGCTGTCTACTTAATTATTTCGTAACAATCTCGATAATTTGTAAATGGTGCTTCTACCTTATAAAACATTTTGTTTTGAGTTTTTCCATATTTAACGCGAGTTCTAACGAAGTCGATATCCTGCAAGCCTTCCGCATTTACGAATGGGAGATCAACGGATACACCGTTGGCTAAGTTAGCTATTATACTATAAAGCATACAGATTTGGTTCATTCATCCGATTCTTCTTCAGATATTTCCACAAGAAATATATCCTCGCCATCTGCAAATCATGAACCATGACATTTTTTACAAGATTAGACTGCCACTCCCAAAATAAAACCATTCACAAGTCAGTCAACGAATAATAATAATTAGTCTTTTAGACTAACCACTTAGGTCCATTGTACAGTCATAGGCATCCGTTTGAACACCTTTAATAATAATAATAATAATTTATTTCCAATAAATCTCCCAAAGGAGTAGTTACATCTTGAATTTGCTTGTAACAAAATAGTGATGCTTAAAAGTACCTTTATCGTTAGGTCCATCCAAAAACGAATATTTAATCATTGGAATTTCCTCTTTGTACTTCTCATCCCAATCTTGAAGATCTCCAGAAGCAGATTTCGACTCCTCTGCTGGTTTGGGAACATCTCTCTTCGTTGCACTCCTATTAGCATCAACCTCTTCTCTGACCAGCTTCTTATTCTGCAAATTCTTCTCCTGTCTCACTAAGCCCCTTGTCTTCTTTCCGTATTGTTCAACACGCCTTCCTCTGATTTCGATTTCTATCGTCAACTTAGTTTTCGAGTCACCCTTGCACACATCCTTCTCATTGTCAGTTAGTCCTGGCTTAATGAACCGTCCCAAATTATGATGAAAGCGCTTTTCCAGTTTATTGGCAATTTCTTCGATGCGCGGAAATTCCCTGTTATAGCAAATCAACTTGAAGTCTCATTTTCAACACACGCAGATCACAACTGTCATATGTTTGTGACATTAACTGAGTGAGCGTCCTCAAGTATATAGTCATATAAAGTGCAGGCGACATTTAGTAAACTTGATTACCTTAAGGAGATTAAGTAGCTTACCCTTGCAGCTCTTTGATCATTCGATCAGCGTTGTCCATGTCTGCCTTTACCAACTCAGACCTCAGACTTCGGTCTTTTTTTTCTACCAACTTCAGTCGTAGTCGAGAACTGGTGTCCCTGTTATTCGTCCCTGTCCCTGCATTTATTTTTTCTTTCAGAGCAGCCACCTTTTCCGATGACAATATGAGCTCACTTATTATCAACTGAATCTCTGATTGCACCTTCTCATATTTCCGCAGATTGCCTTGCACCTTCGTCACATATGATTTCTCTTCATTGGTCAAGAACTTCATGTACTTTTGCTCTGTAATAATTAAAATGGTCAGCTTCATTACTTTACTGCTATACGACTACTTTTATGGCGCGTGGGACCAAGGGACGTTATAAATTATTTCTGTCATGTCCTTACCAATTTCCTTCACGAGCATTTGGTAACCCTCAAAAGACTCTAAAGCTATTTTTTCCTTTTCTAACTTGACCCTGTCCCTCGATATCCACTCAAACAGTGAAATCATTCCATTTTCAAGTTCTGGAATGTAGACCTCGACTTCTTCGTCGCTGTCTGGCATCTTCTAAAAATGC
>JAQGAD010001696.1:0-17610 GCA_034696625.1 Isotomurus palustris | reverse complement strand
TCTACGGACACGGCAGAATCAACGCTTTCAAATCACTCACCGCACTCGTCAAACCAACAACACCTTAATCAACACACCCCCTCGCCCTCACTTCACATCATCTCTGTACTTAACCCTGTACATAATATAATCACCCAACAATAAACTTCTACCAAAATTATTGCAGCCACAACCTCAATCTCAACTCGCCTCCGTACTTTCTTCATCTCATCTTAAATACGTCACACTTAGAATAATTTCGATTTGCATAAAAGTAGCATCTCCTCCTCCAATTCTTAACAATACGCTTTACTCACACATGAATGAAATTGAGCCTCACAAATTAAAACAAATCCCACTTTAAATTCCTACTGTCGATCAACGTCTCTGAAGACGACTCGTTGGAGGTGATCCAGAACTTTCTTCTGAATCTTCAGCTTCCATATCAGAAACCCTGCAGTCGTTATGAATGCAACCACCAAAATGGGAATTAGCACTGCAGCTGTAGTTCCCCAAGTTGAAGACGACGTGTCTGGAAACATAAGTAAGATCACATAACTATGCAGATGCTTAATGACAAAGATATTAACTCACCGTCAACAAAGACTCGGAACTCCTTCATCGTTGAGCCTGCATAGTTGGTGGCTGTGCATTGGTACGTCGCTTGGGTGTCGTGACCAACACTGTGGAACATGAGGATGGAAGTCCCGTTCTCCTTCCAAATGATCATCTTCTTGGGAACCCTCTCCCCGTTCTTCGTCCACGCTATGCCAGCAGGAGGACTGGCAGCTGACTTGCACTCCAAAATCTTTTCGGTTTCATTGAGGCTGAGGTGCAGCTCTTCGTTCAGTAGGCCGTCAATCACAGGAGGAAATGATTCTGGAGAGGAAATTGGTTTATAAAAAATGGATTAATAAATAATCACTGCAGAAGCAATAATTAGTGAGTCGCTGCAGCTCCTTACTTTGTACAGCTAGTGGAACAGACTTGCTGACCCATTTTGTAGAGTTCCAAACTGGAGCATAGCAAATAATCTCTGTCATTCTGATGTCCAGAGTTAATTCTGCATTTCGGAATCCATGAATAACGGGATTATCGATGTATTCAACGGCTGAAAAGTAAATTGTGGAATTTTGGCTCATGAGTGTCATTAGTTGTTGTTTTAAACTTGGAAACATTACGTTTGAATTCAGTGAGACTTCCGTTCTTCCATCGGATCGCCCATTTGTGCCCATCAGAGAAGTACGAGTTCATCACAGAACACGACACGGAAATGGGCTGCTTGTGGTAAAAAGGTGGTTTGAAGGGATGAACTGTTATGTGCATCATCCGATCAGAGATTATTCGATCCCATTCGAAATCTATTTACACCGGAAGAAATTACGGGAGTCAGTGAGGATTGCGAAACTTCAAATACAAAAGCTTGCAATAATTTCGTTCTAACAAAGTCCTAAGGAAGTGTTGTCCATCATTCCAAAGTCGGTGTAGATTGGGCGGAAGACGTCGATTCCATCTCCTTTGCACCTCAGTCGTCCGTGATCTCTTGTGTACACCGTCTCCACTACGCAGTTCCCACGCGTCGTCTTCTTGCCGTTATTTCCAGACTGTTAATGTTAAATAAGTAGCAGTTTACTTCTTCTCATTGGTAGTTTTCAAGTCATGTTTAAGTTACCTTCAGAAGTTTGTGTTCCAACATGCGGCACGAAAGTTGGTTGGAGCAAAATACGGTGTGCAAGTTTGGAGGTTTGTTTCCCTTAGCACAGCAGACTATTTCGTGCTTGTCAGCGTTATATTCTAATTCAGCTCCTCTTTCCATAATGTTTGGGAAACCTGGTTTTTCTCTTGAGCCTTTTTAAACGGTAGCATATTAAAAGGGTTTATCAGCTTTCAATTTTTTTATTGCTTATCTCTTAATTGGTCACAGACTTTTTTCTGGTCTGTGTTAATTGGTTATTGGGATTGTTATACCTGATTGAACTATCACAGTGACAACGTCACTATCATCATCTTCGTCTATGACACATCGATAGTGGCTGTAGAGATTGGTACTGTTAACTTTAGTGTTGTTAATATCAATTGTGTAGCCAATTTTGGAACTGTACTTCACTCCAGGTCCTTCAGGTATCAGTTGAAATTTCTATAAGAAAGTTATTCATAAAGTATCTTAATAATCGAAAGCTCTATTTGTGGATTAACTTCTTTGTCTCTTACGCCAGCTATTTCCCTGTATAGTTTGACTGACTGCTCAACATCCGGTTGATTTACGTAACATGGAAGAACCACAGTTTTATTGTCCTCTGACTGTACGTGTATCGTCTTACCAGCTAAGACCTGATACGGTGGAGATCTCCCTAGAAAGTTATGTCTTGAGTAAAGTTATGTAACACTTCAGTGTCTTATAACGTTAACTTAACTTACCTTCCCAAAACACGTAAACACTTTTTGAAATTGAATTGTCAGCGACACTTCTACACGAGTAGTTTCCAGTGGCTGCACTGGCTTCACTGAGAATCTCCAGTTGTGCGATGAATCTGTCGTGTCTTGGATCATTCACGTTGTTTGATTCACGAAATGTCTTCATGTTGATGTAATATACTTCTTCGAGAGCGTGCTAGTTTGGGTAAGTAGTAATAGTGACTGTTTTATTCAGAGTTCTTATTTCATTATGTATCAGAGACAATACTTAATTGGTCAGACCTCTGGATTGTCGTAGATCCATTCCACAGGATACGAAGCGTTACAATCGATGCGTATCCCTGCAATGTGTTCAGAGACGACAAAAGTATTTCCTCTTTCCGTGACACGGAATTCCCCCCGAGGAATGTCTTCTGCTGGCTCCCAAACAGCGTATTCTTCTAAATCATAAGATCCTAGCCAATCTTTAAGGTTAATTTCCGGAAATTCCAGTAGGGGATAGCCACCTTGAGTTGGAATGAAACAAATAACAACAATGCTAAAGAAAAGGCACGAAGAATACTTTGTCACAAGCATTTTAATTTTTTTGTCAGTCCCACACGGACTAAACTAAGTGAACTGAATTATTTGAAGATAAAATGTAACACACAAAGTATTTATAAATGGGTTATTTACAATATTACAAAGTGAGACTTAATCGACAAGTTTGGCAAGAACAAAAATGAATTCGTACGCTGAGAATTAATTCTTGAGCACGCCCGTACTTCAGCCGACAGCATTAATGTATGAGATGCCAATATACATGCTCTTGTACGCAGTTTAAGTTCAATTCGATCTGTCGATTTTATGCTTCAATTCATCAATTCATTAGCAAGATTTGTAGACCCAACTGGTTTTTTTCGACGTCTGTAGGTGTGCAGCGAGTGCTCACATCATTCAAAGGATGATGATTAGGATTAGGATTAGGATTAGAAAGGGTGAGGATTCAAACTGTTGTTTTAAGTTGAAAATTCGGATCTTTTTCTTGAGTGGAAATGTGTGTAGAGCAATTGACCAAATATATAAAATGGTCTTCATTACAAGTGTGGGAAGGTAGGTTAGAGTACTATAAAACATGAGGGTAGAATTGTATCTATTCCATACAAAATTGCGTTTTTCTGTCACATTTATTCGCAAACACGAAATTATAGGTAACTACTCGAATGAATTGAAACACGCAGATAAATTGAATACAAATGGAAATACTTTCTACAAGAAGCAACTCATCTTGATACTTATTTTGTTGGGATCTCTTACGCTAGTTATTATAAGCTTTCGTTTTATTTCACACACACGTGTTCGCAAAAACACCAAACTCAGTGAGCTGCTTAGTAAGGTTTACTGAAGGAAGTATTTTCCTCTAAAAATGCAAGTGGAAGATACCTGAATGGACCACCAGATGCAAATGATTAATTAATGAGTTACTTAATGAGAATGACTAATACGTGGTTCATCTTGCAGGTGCATTAATCAAACAAAATAATCTTGTATCATACGTGACCTAGCTCGGCTTACATTAACCTACGCTCATTACGCGATGCAATAGGTGAACAACAGATAGAGTAAAACAGATGGACAAATATGATTTAGTACAATAACTAACTATCCTAAGTAGTCATCGTTGTTAGCAGATTTTGCAAGCAAATTTATTATGTGGAAACCAACTAAATTAGAAACTTTCGAAATATGTCTTATCTTCACAGTAATTCAGTTGGTACCTCTCGGTATTTCACAAGGACAAGGACCGTTAGCTTATCGCGAGAAGTTAAGGCTGCAGAAACATTACTTGGGTACTTTTTAACACGCAAACTAAGAAATATTTCATGAATTGTATTTTTCAACGATAATTTACAGGTTATCTGCCGTTGAGAGCACAAACAATAAGTGTTTCCGGTCATTCTTCAGGAGCCACCGCTGCGACGCATCTTTACTTATCCAATTCCATAAACATGGATGGAATTGCCTTGTTCTCTTCAAGTAAGAGATTCACTCCAGCTATTCGCAAGTGTAAAAGACTAGATAATGAGTAATAAATTAATTAACATTGGAATGTGTAGTGCACTATCAGTGTGGGGATAGCATTTACACTTTATTGATGTGCCTCCGTGGTCGAGGAAATGCAACGAAGTCAATCGATATCGCCGAAAGTTATTCTCTGTTGGGATATATAGACCCGCTATCAAACCTTAGACATAAAAAGCACTACATCTTTCACGGAACGCGAGATCCTATCATCAACTTTGGTAAGTTTGAGATATTTTTCTTACATCATTTCAGTATGACACTAATGTTGTTACGTGCATGTGACATATGAACATCAGAGAATGGACCAAAAACAGCCGAGTTCTTCAGGAAATACAGCGACCATGTTCATTTCGAGCAGTTTGACACAGTACATGCGGTGGTGAGAATTTTCATTTTCCATAATGAGTGATTTGTAATCAAAATGTAGTTAGGATTAAAGAAGTTAGTACATTTTTCTGATTTTTCTTGTGGCAGCCTTCGAAAACGTGTGGAATCCAGTGCACAGGTTTACCTACGACTGCAGGCACGGGCTGTGCCAAATGCGACTTCTCCGTAGTTTTTGACGGGCTTAATTACATCTACAACGAAACTTTGGTCGAGCCTTTATGTATGTGTTTTTAACTATAAGATTTTGAACTGACACACTAACATTATTAAGAACTTTTGCAATTCCATACGTAGCCTCCACTTGTAGACCGAGTTACAATAATGATGGCTTAACCTTGGTGGATCAATCAGAATTCTTCAATCCCCTCGATGATGAGAAGGTATCCATGCTGCCGGATGCCGTACTTTATATGCCACCTCAGTGTAGAGTTAATTCCTCAAGGTGTTCTTTGCATATCGCATTTCATGGTTGCCGTCACTCAATGTGAGTTATTATCATTATCTGTTACTGAGTTACTGTGTGTTCGACATTGACACTTATTGTTCTTGAAAGACCCAATGATAAAAGAACCATAAATGAGGATGATATAACTTGGTATTAACTTCCAGACAAAATGATGGGATGGACTACATAAGATGCTCCGGATATTTGGAGACAGCAGATGCAAATAACTTGATAATTTTGTTCCCCCAAACGAAGCAATCGTATGTAGCCCCACTTGTAACATTTTTTCAATGCTGGGATCTGCTTGGCTTCACAGGGCCTTTATATGGTTAGATATGGAACTCTAATACCTTTTACATATAATTAATGATTATGAATTTCTGTAAAATTGAATTAATTAATCGGCTGTGGCTGTTATTGCAGGTACGAAAATGGGAATTCAAAATCAAGTAGTTTTCAGAATGATCAGTAGAATTATGACTCAAGAGGTGTATAATTATAAAGCAGCCATCAACACTCCTGCACCTACAACTGAAGAATATTACTACGATTATGAAGCTTATTAATGTATCGTTGAAAATTATGCAATAAAACACGATGCACGTTCATCACACTTAAAAGAGTTTAGGAAATTGAAGTCCAAAAGTCTGAAATAATAATATTTTCAGTCATGAGCCCATTCAGTTTAATTAAAGCCTGCTGAAGGTTATCAAAATTAACATGAAATTAATTAACTACTTCTAGTTAATATTTATTTTACCCTTTTGACATTGAATTTCAACGCTTAAATGACCATCATCTTGGACTTCTTGGATATCCGAGAACTGAGAACTGCGAGTACATAAATTTTGACACCCTCCAGTCACGATGTTTTATTTGTTTCGTTGCTTGTGCTAATTAAATTGGCACCTACCTGTGGAGGAGCGTGTGGGTACATCAATTAGACTTCGAACTTCTCTGCTTGTATAAACAATAATAAACATATTCAACGTAGGTTACCTAAATCTTCCAGCATAAGGAAATTTTAAATAAAGGAAAGTTTAAGTGCGTTGATATAAAAGCGAGAGAAGAAGTCCATGTAAATTCAGTAGAATCTCCAGTTCTCAACATATTCACTCGTCTCTTAAGTTCCCGAAGAAGATTTCCGAAAAATATAAAATGAAGGTAATTATACTTCCAGAATCTGTTGAAATTTTATTCTTGCAGTTATTTTAAAATTAATTTTCTCTGTTCTCGTGCTCATCAGGTCACTATTGCTGTACTTATCGTTGCTGTGGTCGTCTGCAGCGTGATGGGCAGACCTGAGGACTTAAAAAGCGCATCTCCAGTTGCAGTTGGAGCAGGAGATTCTAGCAGCTACAGTTCACCTTCATCATCGGACAACGGTGGACAATGGAAACCTCAAGTTCAGCCTGTAATTTCCGCAAAACCAGTTGCGACGATTCTTCCAGTGGGAGAGTCTCCAGCTACAAAAGACATTCCTAAGCCTTAAGGCAATCCTTTAAAACGCCTCGAAGATTCCTCCTCAATCCAGTTACACAATATGAAATGCTCATCAGTTGATTGCCATTGTTTATAATTGGACGACCCTTCTTCAACACTCCTTTACAGTTTACATATCTTCATAATTGCACATAACTATTAAAAGCAGCTTTGACTGCAGCTTCACCAAATGCGTTCATTTCAAAATGTTTCTAACCTAGAAGCACATTTCTTTTTCCTCGTAGGGAAATATAAGGATCAAATTTCGTTCCTCTATTTTGCCTGAAAGGTATTGACAATCAAATTGAAATCTTCATTGAATCATTTGACATGTTGTAATTGCATTAAGTGTGTCTAAATTAGGTTAGGTCACACCTGGTAATAAGGAACTTGACGAGAACGAGAACCCTCACAGGATTAGTTAGACTTGCTGCAAACAAATAAAATATCATGTTTCTCTCTACTCCTGCAAAGGAAGCTCTTTGATCAAAGTAGCGTCTTCGAACGAACGCAGCAAAAGACTTCTCGTCTTGACACATTTTTACAGAATAAAACCTACGCCAAGCAGATTCTCGAAGCCCAGAAATTTAGGTCACAAGAAAGAGTTTTAGAAATTGATAACTCTAAGCTATAACTTCCGTACATACCCTGACCTGACTCTGAACCCTTAAGTAACATATGCTAATGATGTTGGTGTGCAGCAAGCACTGAAGGACTACTCGCGGTCTATGTCTCATCGTCAGAGTTCATTTCCCTATGTCGCACCCAGTTAACATTGGTCACCGATGTAAGACCCCACTTCATCTATCGACACCAAAATTTGGGAGGGAGCTCTGTATCGCCTTAACTGAATATCTGCAAATTTTGATGTCGATCCGTCATGTGGTTCTTAAGATGAATCGCGATCATCCGGACACATGACGGACGGACGGACTCGGATATCATACATGGCAAAGAAGCAAGCCAGAATTTCTGGGCTAAAAAGAAAGACATAATTTTTTTCCATACGGAACTGGTAGGATTTTAGGAGAGTAGAGTGGGAATGCATTAAAAAAGCATGCCTCTCTTCAACCTCCCGAGAATAGTTGTTGAATACCAACGATTCTTAAAATTAAGGGCTAATTCTGTAATCTCCCACTGACACATAATCATTATTGCTTTACAATAAAAGCGGACAGGGGACAACCCTCTCGTCTTCCAGCCTCGAAGAGTCTCTCCCGTCAGTCAAATGATAATCCTCCCATTTTTCATTTTCTTGATTGTGTGGATTCAATTCATTTCCATTTGTCTGTGGAAAGGAGATGGCAAGCTGAAATTATTTGAGTGGCTGCTCCGCAACACTTCTCCTTTCGTAGTTTACGTAAGTGTGGTAGAATTTGGGGTTTAACATTCACGTTTCCACGAGATGATTACCTCATCAAGCGTACCATTCATTGTGTAAAGAATAGAAATTTGATTCCACACCACAGGAAGACGATGTAAAGTAGGCTGGTCGCTGTAATCCATTTGAGTTTACGTTATTTCCTTTTCAGCTTTTTTCTTGCATTCAACATTCGATTCACGGGATGTTCTATTTAATCCATTGGAGTCTCGTCTCATGTTGAGATTTTGTGGAGTGTTCAATTCACAAGGAAATATTATTAGTGTGTACTAATAGTCCGAGGAAGTGTGAAAACTCTTGTCCCCTTCATTTGACAATTAAGTTGGGGTAGATGTGCACACATTTTGCATTATACCCGTTGTCTTGAGGGGACTTCCAGAGTAGTCTTATCTAAACTGACAGGTTGGGAAAACCTCTCTCGGGTATTCTGAACAGGCGAAGGATTTACAATTATTTGATTCATTCGCTTGATTGTCTTTTGTTAGTAATTTCATGTACTTATAATCCCATTGCTGAAGTAAAACGAAGTCGTTTACACTTTAAAACTTAATCTTATGTTCAAGTAAACAGGAACTTGCGGACTGTTTTGCATCGATTCAAAATTAAATAAGAATTCTTATCACTTCATCTGAGAAATGTCTTCTTCTAGACTCCTTGTCTTTTTCCTTGAGAGTCCCAAGAACTCCCTGCGAAGCTCCATAAAATGTGTCCCGGTCTCTGGAGATTTCCATGTGTAGAATCAACTTAACTCTTTCCCTGTTGTGTTGCAAGGGTGGTTTGGTTTTGGAGTGGACACTTCCAATATCATCATTCCCTGATCTCGTTGGTTCAGATTAGGTTTCCCTCATCACTCCCTAACCTCGTCGTCCGTTGTTGTTGTGAAGATGTAAAAGGAAGACATAAGTGTGGACTTTGGTTTCTTACAACAGGGAATCCTGCCGTAAGAGACCTGGTCACGTAATAAAACATACTCCTCACTGTCCACACATCCAAATCCAAACTACCCAACCCTTTCCCCTCATCGGCTGTTTTGTGTCTTCTTCCTCTCTCCTTGATTTACACCGGATGCTCATCTGATGACTTTCTGAGACTCTCTCTCTCTGGCTGGCTACTTTCGCCTTCACCACTGCGTGTACGTGTTAATGCAGAGTAACCTTTGTGCACAGGAGAAGAAGGCAAAGAGTTTCTTGTGATATGTGCGTGCATGTCTTTTTCATCCCTTCTCCAGGGAATAATTACGTGAGGATGCACATGGAGTTCCCTACGCAGTTATTTTTCAATCTGTCACCTTCACCTTCCAAAGACATTTCGAATTTCTACTCAATCCGAGATTAAAACTTGCCCCTTCGTTGTCTCCCTCTCAACAGCCAATATTTATGATTTCCCGACAATTCGGGGAGAAAGCAAAGAACACCCAACGCAACGTCCATCTCTTTTGACCTTCCACCTTCAAATACTACTCGATGAAATAGAAGAAATATTGTCTTCACATAAATCTGCTACACTTTTAATAGCACTACGGATTTGATTTATGTCGTTTGCTAGAGTACAGCGTCTTCAGTTTTGGGAACGAATTTAAAGTTCTAATGAAGCCGGAGCGAGTCTTCCCGATGTCTGCGTTTATTGAGAGACCTTGAAAACGTCCGGAAAGCTGTGTCTCCATACCCAAAGTTCTCACCGTCTTCTAACGTCTGTGGCATCTCCTTGTTCAGCGTTTCCGGGAGAAAAAGAGCAAAGAAAGCAGCCAGGATTGCCACACTTCCAAATATCACTGTTGGAAGTTGTCTTCCAATGGAATCCTGTGTGCAAATCCAAACAGACATCATCATCATTAAGTTGACATCGAAGCTTTTATTTAGTCTACAAGCATGTATGAGCTCAGACCAGAAGGATAATCTGTGGAGTAACCATCCCACTGGATCTTGCAGCCATGGAGCAGAGCCCAACTGCAGAATTCCTAACCACAGTTGGATACAACTCTGCCGTGAAGTTGTAAATGATTGAGAAAGATCCAGCCACTGCGATTTTGGCCAGCATGGCGATGGCAATGACAAATGCACCTGCGAATACACACAGACACACACACACACACACTGTAGTTTAAGTAAAGACTGGCATTCCATCCAACACTCACTGTGAGAGAGAGTGTTAAAGTGTATTGATGGAGATCTATCATTACTACACACTCCTCTATATAATCTCTCTATACTCATTTGATGCTTAGCAGTGATGTGTGTGTGTGTACCTCTGGGAATAAAAGCAATTACAACACAAGCGAGTCCTCCCAAGAATAGGAGTAAGGAGGAAAGTGATCTTCTTCCAGTTCGATCAACAAATCCTACCACAATTACGTAGCCAGGAAGCTCAGCAAGTCCATTGAGGAAGAAAATGAGGAATGGATTTCCTGGGAGCGTTCCTATGTTGAACGCAAGTCCGTAGTAGACTAAACTATTAGCGAACCAATTAAATGCCACGTTAAGTGTGCGGAGCCGTAAATTGGGAGTGTGAAAGAGATCCATCACACCGTAAGATTCATTGTCACTCTTGACCCGAGTGTAAGGTAATCTTGCATCCGTGTAGTTATTGATTAAATGTCGACCATTCGCTTCCACGGCTTTTGTCGCGATTGCTACTGCTTCTTTTATTCTCCCTTGACCCCACAACCAACGGATCGACTCGTCTATCAACCTACACGTGTCAGGGAAATCACTCTTTAAGATTTTTGAGTCTCCGACAGCTTAGAGACAGTCTTTTAGGTCTGCTTACTCCTTACCACCAATGGCCAATTAGTAGGAGACTGTGGAGTCCGTACACAACCTGGAGAAATTGGACATTCGGAATGAGGTAAGCCCACATCGCTACAACCATCACGCCCACAGCGAACGACACACTAAATGCTGTTCCACAAATTGTTCTTTTGGATGGTCCAATTAATTCCATTGCTGAATAAACAATTCATTATTAAATTGATCGGGCATAGCACAAGTAATTTAATCATAGATATGTTTTACATAAAACAAATCCAGTGACGTAACATCCTCCAGACCCAAAAGCCCCGTAGAAGAATAAGAAGACTCCGTACAAATAGTAGTTAGTGATGAAGGCTGCTCCTACTCCGAAGATGAGTTGGAGTATTCCAGATACGTAGAACACCAGTTTCCGACCAACTCTGTGTGTGTGTACGTAGAGTAATTAATTAAAGTTGTGTGAGGTCAATTAATTAAGGTACCTGTCAGCAAATGAGCCCAAGAATACAGTTCCATTGAGGACTCCAAACATGTAAATGGATTGGAGAAGGGCTCTCTGCCATCGATTCCCGCATACCATTCCCCACTGTGTGAATGTGTAGGTCACAAGAATTTTCATTACTTGACATTTAATAATTAATTCAGAAGGTAGGTGAAGCGTCATTGAAAAGCATATGCACAGTTGGCCTGTTATATGTATTTCTCTTGCCTCAATCACTCTGGACGATGTGTAGTACTGTTGATCATATACATAACTGCCGTCGCAAGTTGTAGTCGTGTTAACGTTAACTGTTCCGTTCACAGTGGAATATTTGAGACAAGAGTCGAGATGCCCTAGAGTGTCGCTTGGAATGTATTGGGAAAGTAGAGACGAATTTGATGGGAGAAATCCTTCGGTGGAGTTGTCGATTTCGTCGATAAAGCACCTGGAAGAAATACAAAATCATATGGTAGCATCAGGTAGCCTAATTGAATAACTATTTTTAGAATTATTGGCACCACAATTAGATTACCTGTGATTTGGAGTAGGACCAACAAATGTTAAAGACAACATGTGAACTCCAGCGAGGAACGATGCTAAGATGTGTAAAACATGTTGTCTGAGTTGATACGGACCAAAATCACCTGTTTATTTTAGAAAATGCATTTTAATTAACTCGCCAATTAGACAATGTACATATTAGGCGAGCAGTGCAAATTAAAAGTAAATGTGCAGCGTTTGGGATATTGAAATAATTACCCAGTTGTCCCATGAGATCTTCTAAAACCGGATCAGCGTCCATCGTTGCAGCTAAAATATTTCTTTTACTTTTTTATTAACTTCTGCCAGGTTAAAATTCAGATTAGAAGTCGATTTATGATTCTTCGTGGGTAGACAAGTTAGAAAATTTCAAGTTTCAGTTTACTGAAATCTTCTGAAATGATCTCTCAAAATCACTGAATATATGCAAACTTGGAGCCTGTTTCAAAATGTAAGTAGTGAACTGCACGTCAACTTCGACAGTAAGAAAGTGTGTTTGGCAGAGTAAGGTTGACTGAACTGTTTTGCGCTCTACAGTAAGGTGTGCAATTAGCACGTTGGCCAGATGCAGTTAAGTCATTCAGGAGCAACGAGCTATTTAAGGAATATTTTAAAGAAACTTAATTCTCAACTGGGTGATAATAGACTGGCATGCATTGATAATGATGTAAAATTAAACGCCCTTTAAAATACACTGAAAGCCTCAAATGCTGTAAGATCAGATTGAACTTTGCTGGGAGTATTTAGATGAGACTTACCTGGTAAGTATAGTACACGGTAAAGTTGGAAAACGTAGTAAAAGTTAATTAACGGTTTGGATGCGCAGGTAAATCAGAAGCCAAGCATCTCATAAGTTTTTGGAGAGCCGGAAAATGAATCAAATGAGAAACGAATGTCATGAGCTTTAGAAAACCTCAGCCATTTTATTACGAACGGGATAAGAAGGCAATAAATTTTTAACTTTGAATGTACAGTAGAGTTCAGTGGTCAGTGTTCCGTAAACATTTTCTCGTAGCCTCAGTGACTTAACGAGACGTGACTCCAGAGATAGGGCTGAACAAGTCTGGCTGAGTTCCTGCTGGAAGGCTTAAAAGATAATTCCATACTCGTTGGATCAAGTCCTGGAGTTCAACGGGGAGCGATCCAACAAGGGCATCGAATGGACTTGGACCTGCTGGAGGTGGGGAGAAGATCTCTTGCGCTCTCTGCATGAGTTCGGGAATCATGGCCATCAGCATCTCAACTTGTTCCATAACTTCAGCTGGAAGAGGGTTGTGTGGAACTGCTGCTGGAGCTTCTGCGGGAGCTGGAGCTGCTGCTGGAGCTTCTGCGGGAGCTGGGGCTGCTGCTGGAGCTGGAGCAGCTTGAGTGGTGGTAGGCAACTGTGTGGTAGCAGCTTGAGTGGTGGTAGCAGCTTGAGTTGTAGTGGTAGCTACGGTTGATGTAACTGCAGGCCTGGTTGTAGTCACTGCAGGCTTGACTGTAGTGCTTGTTCTTACAGTCGTCGTCGTCGCTGGAGCCTTAGTAGTAGTAGTAGTTGTCGCAAGGGGTATGGTCATCGACCAGAAAATCTTGGACTCCTTTTGAGGGATCTGTAATACATTTGTCAAGATTACATTTCAGCAAAGTTCCAGGAGAAGTGAAGTACACTCTGGAAACTTTACCTTAGCTGCAGAAGCTACTGCCAAAACGGCAGAAACGACGAGAAGGAACTTCATATTGATTCAATAGTAATTCACTCTCGATGTCCAACTGCATTCGAACGGAGAGAAGTTTCCTTTTATATGCGAATACTTCATTGTTCTACATTAAAACTGCGACAGAGTGTATTTCTTCTGCCAGGTGTGTTTGCATTCCACGTCCTGACCTCCGTACTCTGAGTCAATCTCAGGTTCATCTGTGCACACAACTTTAATCCGAGATTTCCACTGCTGCATGCCACCGTCTGACGTAAATTAAAACCACACCAGACTGCGATAACCAAATAAAAAGTCTTCTAAATAAGTGCAAGGTTGAATTTACAATTTTTATTAATGCTTACTCCACCATAAGAAGTGAATCGGGTGTTTTTCAACCTACATTTCCAGAAAGTGGAAACAATTCCATTCTAAATTCTAATTTTGATGTAATACACATTGTGTATACTGTGAATAAGTAAGTACTGTGTAAATTAAAATACGTATTACAAAGAGAATTACTAGAAAGTACTAAAAAATGTGAAGTTAGAAAATGAAGGTGTGATCAATGCTCATCGCTCAGCTTTTCCCAATAGCCTCATTCTGATTGACGAATTCCACGAGACTCTGAACTTGCAACATATCCTTCGCTAATCGTTGAGACAGCGTGTTGTCTTCAGTTCCTGGTGGCTCGCGAGACAAGATTTCCATTGCTTCTCTTGAATATTTCCTGATCGAAAGTAACTCATCTTTGCTCTGCAAGATTGTTTCGATTCCCTTTGTTTTTGTCCCTTTCACAATCTGCTTCAGCTTGGCTTGAGACAGGCAATACAAAAGTTTTCCTAGAATAAACAGAAAATCAAATAAAACTGTGGAGTTGTTTATTTTTGACATATTGAAATCTCATCACATTTCAATTGGCTAAGTTTTGTGTGTTTTTGAACCTCTGTAGGAATTGTGACCTGGTTGTATGAGGTCAGCAACAAACAAGCAATGCTCACATATTTCAGTGAGTCTGTTCAGAAGCAAATCTTCTTCCTCTGACTTTGTGCATTTGGGCAAATATCCAAGAATCCGCATAGCCAAAAGGAATTCAGTTTCAATCATAAGCCAATGGTTATTGTTCACCGTTTGTCTTTGATTTTTGTATAAAATGTTTTCCAACTGGGTTATTACATCGATACTCGCTTCATTCTCTACTTTATGAAGTTCTCGTTGAATTCTTTTCAGAATTATTTTCAGCTCCGTGTAACTTGATTTGTTGGAGCAATTCTCGCTAATGCAAATCCAGGGAGTTTCTAGGTCCAGCGGGTCAAAGGGCAGAAGGTAACCAATGTCACATTTTGTACATTTGAAAGCTGAGAAGAATGTTCCCAATTCTGAAGGATCTGAGCATCTTTTGCATTCACAGCGGAAGTAGTAGTTGTCCCTGAGAACGAGTCTTCGTTCAAATGTCCCTTCATTTACATTCGCATAGGTTGTGTTAATCTGCTCTCCTTCTTTGATGGGTAGAGATGCCACCAGTTCCATAGAATACGAAGGATTGAATGATTTAGCATCTTCTATGAGGATTCCTCGCGTGTTTGGCATGCAACTGTGAGCAGCTAAGCATAACTTGGGAAAGAGGAGAGTTGCCATTCTGCAAGTGCAACGAAGGAATAAATTAATTAACCGAATTGTATCATCGGAGGAAGGAAGAAATGTGAGTTAACAACACTCTGTGTCAGCACCTGGCCCTTCCCGGATTCGGTCCTGCAGGAGGATTAGCTCCGAAAGAATTAATCCCCCAAACTCCAACGACATGATCAATCACAAGTGGATCGAATTGAGCTTGGAGTTTACATTTCGAATGAATGAATTCCACAGCCTCTTTAACAGATCGCATCGCTTCGAAGCTTTTGGCACGAGCTTCGCTGTGAGACGCAAGTTTTTCTAATTCTCCCCATTTTTCTGGTTCATTAAGAATCAACAGTAACGACCGAAGGGTGTTGATGAGCTCGTATTGATATGGCTTGTTGAAATAAGGGATGACTTTATTTTGACTGAAAACTTTGCATTCGTATTCAGCGTGATGATTCATCTGGAAAGAAACAGAAAATAAACCCGTACTCATTCAGTGGGAGCGTAGAAAATACAAAGGGGAAAGTTCCCTGCAGCCTACAACAAGAAGAACGCAGGGATGAAGTGTTTAGGTACTTGAGTAATTATATGAGAGTGAAAGAAGAAGGGCTTTATGTGTGTGTGTGTGTGTGTGTGTGTGTGTGTGTGTGTGTGTGTTTTATATTTTGTAGATATTTTAGATAAGGGATGTTTGTGTAGTAATAATAAGCTGCTTGGAAATGAAAGCGTATTTACATCTTCACATTGTTTGGAACAGACAGGCCATGAACACTTGGAACATTTGTAAGATGTCCCACCACTCGTCTTCTTAACTTGCCTGTAGCAACCTAGACAAATTGGATGAAAGAACAACTCCGCACCACTTGGACCGGAAACCAAAGCTCTGTCTTTAAAAATCAACTCTCCTTGTTTAATATTCCTGGAGGCTACGAAAAACCTTCCAAAAGACTCGTCAGACTTCAACACACCTGGAAAACAATCTTTTTTGTGTTCCTTTCTGTGGGATTTTTGATGATCTACTGAACAATAAAATATCTTTTTGCACCCCGAGCAAAACTTTTCACAAGGGGCTTTGCACACCCCACAACAAGTCTTCTCAGCTTCTTTACCCTCCACTTCACCTGAGAACCCGTCTTTCCTCTCAATTCTGCTCTCCATTTTTGCTAATTGAATCCCTTTTTCTTTCTCAACCTTTATTTAATGTACACGAGGAGGTTTGGCTTATCTCCCGTTTGTTTGTACAGACAGATTCTTTTCAATTCTGTACACAGTCTTTACTATAGAATAGAGTCTTCAGTCTACGAGTTGATGTTGATGCTCTCAAAGTAAATCTTCTTCACATGTCCTCAAGGCTTATCCACCGAGGTTTACACACACTTTTAAGAAATTAAAACTGAAACAACATCTGAGGAAGGTTTGTTGTCTCAGAGTCAGAGCGCTGAGTTAGATTTTTATAATTTTCCAAATGGTTTGTTCCTGTGAACTGTTTGGTTGTGTCTTGAGTCTTTTTCGTGTCGACGGTCGACGTGTCCGGAAAAGCGAGGCCAAGACAGGAAGACAAGAGCAAATACGTCGAATATTACTGCTGGAAAGCTTACACACTTGAAGGTATGAGTTGTAATCTGCAGATAAGTAGTGAGCAGCAACACGTTATGAAAAAAGTCGTGAACTCTCCAGTGTCTAAAAATACTTGCCAATCATTCTAAAGAGGTATTTTTAGGTGGACTTGTTTCATATCCTCACTAAAGCATATGAACGCATATTGCATATTTCCATACGAGAAGCACTCAAAATGATATGCAGTCTGCAGTTGTTGTAACATTTTATGTTCTTCTGAACTCATTGGTTGCCAGAAGTAGATTAGTCATCGTCGTGCTCGTCTCACTCACAACCAGTTGGGAGATGCTGTGAATTATTGTTGGTAGTTGGTGCTCGTAAGACGCACATTTTGTAAATATTCATGAATGAACAATTCTCTTATTTGTTTATTCTTTATGGAATTGCGAAAGATATTAATTTTTCCAGAAATTAATTTCATCCCTCTATAACATGAACTAATCTCACGAAGCATTTAGTAAAATTGAAAAAAATAACTGAAAATTTAAACCAACAACAGGTTATACGCTTTAAACTGACTGGATTTTTCAGAGTTTTTCACTTTCGTGCTTAAAAAAGCCACAAGTCAGCTCTTCATCCTTCACAATTGATTCATTATTGCTTATTGAGTAAAAGTACAAGTTACAAGTTACAATACATGCTTGTCCTGGGAGCTTAAATCCTTAATCTATTCGTGTGGTAGGTAGCATTTATCCTATTCGATAGGTATCAATTGATTGAAGAAGCTCCTCGTTTTCTACAGAGCTTCTGTAGGTCGTCAAGATAATAGAATGCAC